>JARHVA010000420.1:2397500-2645000 GCA_037957365.1 Torreya grandis | reverse complement strand
TATGAATTAGGTTATTCAATGCTTCATATTTATTGGTATTATGGAAAATTATTTGATGATAATTATAATATTCTAATTCCTATTTAAGTAGAAGTCTACTACTTGATCTATGTCTAAAAGAAGGTAAATAAATCATTCTATGTTCAATTAACATAGACAATATGGTATCTATAGTATCATGTTATGTTATGATCTGTAAAGTTTGTTGTGAATACTTTTGAGAAGACTCCACATTGTTCACATGATGTACTTGTATTTGACCCTTATATCATTGGCTTAATGATTTTAACAAAGAGGGATGTATGGAGTAACATACATTTACATGCTCATCTGATATTTTTGTTTTTCCTTTATTTTGATTCAATTTTGTATTTTCTACAAGTAGATTTAGTTTATATATACCATGACCTATAAGTTTAAATAATTTATGTGAAAAGTGATTAAGTGGATAAAATTTTAGTTTTCACATTTTCTCATCTATCATATCATAACCAACATTATCATCACTATCATAGTAATCTAAAACATGGCCATATTTTTGCTCAATATTGACCAATACAGGAATCTCAATTATTGGGGCTCTTGTCTTTTTATTATCTCTTTTGGTAATGATTCTTACTCTTTATGTGAACCTATGTGTACCTCAGTATTTAGTGCCTTATTTGCATGTAGATATGAAGGATCCATTGTAATTGACTCACTTATTTCATACGTGTGCATATGCTCAAGAGGAATGAATTATTTAGGTGGTACCACTATGGGAATACCTTTGGTT
This sequence comes from Torreya grandis, assembly GCA_037957365.1. Lineage (NCBI taxonomy): Eukaryota > Viridiplantae > Streptophyta > Pinopsida > Cupressales > Taxaceae > Torreya > Torreya grandis. Next base: position 2,644,225 of record JARHVA010000420.1, on the reverse strand, counting down.
TTATAATGTATCATTTTGTAAAATTTGAAATGTTTGTCATCAACATGCATGGTTAATAATGTCCCATCATGTATTAATTTTACGCATCAGTGAAACATAGATGGGATAGTTTTCATTGAATTTATCTAAGGTATATGTAAAATTAAATTATAATGTAAAGATTGAGACATAATCTGCAAAGTAGTCGATACCATTTTTGGTCCCAATGTCACATCAAATGTGATTTGAACAATCAGAGGGACATGTGAATTATCGAACCCTTTTATATGCATCATCATTTTTTAAATAAGATTTATGATAATAAGCATGGTGGTTAGGAAGTTTATACTACAAATATTTAATCTTGATACATTATCAATGAGTACCCTTTTTATGCCCTTATTGTGCATGCTCACTTGTATGAACAAAGGCAAATATTGGTCAATAATATATTTGGATGGTAAATCTATTGGATCAAAATTAATAATACTTGCATTGTTCTTGAAATATTTCATGATTTCTACAAAATAATCATGTTCAATACTATTTGGAACTTGGGTCCCACTTAATGCCCTATATAGGATATCATTATAAATAGTGGATTAATTTAGGATCTCAAAGATTTATTTTTTAGCATGTGTATTAATAAATTGGTCAACAATGTCATACCCCTTAGATTTTATCACAATCTTAGGCTTAGGAAGCACCTATTGTATATTAAGAGATGAAGGATTAGGTTGGGAAACTTTACCTCTTTGAGTAATAATAACATGAAGCACATGATACAATATAAGTGATGGGAAAATAATGGGTGTAAGATGGTAACTATAATTTGAATAATGCTTCGTTATAAAAAATTGTTGAGAGTATGTTTGTTGGCATCTAGATACTAATTCTATAATATTATATAAGTAATTATTTAGATAGATCAAGTGTTGACTCTATTATAAATATCTCTCATGATGTTTACAAATTTTCTTAATAGATTTGACAAGGGAGGTTATATAAAAAACCACAATAACCATTATTAATTCGAACTCAAATTGGGTGATAGATGTGTTCATAGCACACATATTGATAGACAAATAAAATTTGATTCTTTACAAATTTTAATTTTTTTTAAAAAAATTAGAAATCAGAGTTTTGTTTAGAAAATAGGAAACCCATAGTTATCTAGGGTTTAGATAATCAGATATCAAGTTCACCAAATTTTAAACCCTATATATATATTATGGATCTAGGGTTAATAATATATAAATGAATAATTACAATGGTGGTATACATATTTATAGTAGGCTAATTAATTACAAAACTTAGATACAACATATATTAAATTTACTATGTTGAGATATGGTAAAAGTGGAGATTAAAAATATGTTATATATTACATCGATAATAAAATCAAGGCACATAGATGATTTTTATGCTAATACAAATATATATCTAGAACACACAGTAAGCAAACTAGAAGAGTATTTTGGTACATCCTATAAATTTTAGATTTAGTGCCTCTACCACAGATACTTACATTAACCTTGGATAGTTGCATTGATGCTAGTGTCTAGGTTAGATTCAAGTGTCTTGTATGGAATACCTACTGGAACAATAAGAAACCACCTAGATTATTATAGGTTATTTTTCACCTTTTCTTTGGTGCATTTTGATCTGGGTCATGGACTTTCACTCCTTCTCAAGTAGAGAAACCCTACTTATTCATCCTCATAGTGGTTGTGTGAAAAATTAGTTAGTGGGTACATGATGTCCATCTACCCAAAATACCCCTCTATCAATAAGTTTTGCCTACATATCTAATACTCTGAATAGGGACTTAGACTTATCTAATTCTTTTGTATGTGTTATCTTATTTGTGAATCATGTAATATGTGAAAAGCATGTAAACAATGACCTAAATTATTACATAGAAAATTGGGATCTTGTCTTACTTTTTCAATACTTTAGGATTGTATATGTGTTTTCCATATGAACAAAATTGAAATAGGGAAGCTTTAATTTATTGAGTACTTTATTTAATTATTTTGATAAGCTACTTTGGTTTGTGATAGGTATTTTCTATGTGAGAAATGAATGAGGTATAGTCTTATATTTATACTAGTATTACATTAAAGCACTTAAGACAAACATTAGGATACATTTCATTTGTAAATTAGATGACTTAGGGAACTAGACACTTGCATCAAATTAGGACACCTACATTGATATAGGTGTCTATCCAAGATGCATGTGTTTAGGGAGTAGGTAAGTAGGTAAAGGCTCAAAAATTACAAAGGCAAAATATAATCATGTTTTAAGCATTCTAGACAAGATATAAGGCTTGGGTCATCAACATAAGACTGGCCAGACTAAGAGATAGGCTAAGGGACACAAGAGAGGATATGGGAGACATACAAAAGTATGAAAGGTATAAAACTAAGAGTAACAAAAAAGGTCTAATTTTTTCAAGTGTATAAGACTGAGGTGATATATAATGCAAAACTAGTGTCTAAAAATTCAAATTCTTAGAAGTAAAAAGAGAAAAGAGAGAACACACCTATGTGTCTCTACAACTATGTTACCCCTTAGTAAATTAATTTGGTAATGATGATGCTTTATTTATAAATTATTATAGAGAGAGGTTCACAAATAAACATTAGATATGTGAATAAGGTAATTAGAGGGTGATCATGCCATTAATCTAGTGAAAGGGTGAGTTATGCCAAGGTCATTGAGAGTGCTAAATCTCAATCACACAACTCAAGTTTATACATAATATAGGCAAGGTCAATTGAAATAACCATATAAATCTTTAAAATGGGGAGTAATTCCAAGGACATCAAGGGAACTAAATTTGACCTCACTACTCAAGGGAGCCAAATTTTGCAATTAGGTAAAGTCTGAATCAGTGTGTCTTAGAAAACATCAGTGTATCGATGTGTGGTGAGAAATGATTAAACCTTGTTCATGCCCCCTCATGAAATATATCATAAATGGTGTATAATATGAATATGTATATGTGATTTGGTGATTTTTCATGATATATGCACCTCTAATGTGTCTCAATCTAAAGTATCTATCAAAATGTAACCTTTGATTGTAAATTGTATGTAATATCTATCACAAATCTAAAAAGAATTATCCCAAATTTATGAAAATAAGTAAAAAATGCATAAGACTCTACCTCAAGGGTATATCTAAATCATGTAAAATATATTAATTTATTCTAATTATGTTTGTGTGGAATCATGTATATAAGACTTGTTCCCACTAATATGACCTCCCCTCTTTCAAGGTGAGGATAATGAAACTTGGTAGTTACCTTATCTTGAAATAATAATATAACCATGTCATATTTGTATCAATCATGTAATAATCAATAATATAATGATATTATGTCTAATTATTTTATCAATGAATCTCATAATATCCAACCACAAAAATCCCTAAGATGGATGATATAGATCATGACAATGTCTAGGAGTACCAAGCACAAGATCATAAAACAATCAATCACACACACAAGAAAAATCAATTTCAAAAAAAAAGGGGGTATAAAGAGACCAAAATAAGGGGCACATTCAAATGAAACACACTCAAGGGAAGGACATATTCAAATTTCAGCACACCAAAGAAATAACATTTAGTGGCATTGTGGACTAAAAACAAGGAACATGTTAAAATGTTCCATAATTGAAGGTAGAAAATAATAAGTACACTAAATAGGACATGAGATAATATGAATAAGTGAATTATAACTAATCAAAATAAGTATATCATACTACTACATTCATACATGTGTTATAAAAATATCATGTAACATATCATATTTAACACATTATGTAATATATAAGGATGAGTATAGACATGTGTAAGCATTAGTATATAACCTCAAAATGATAATGTAACATGATCATAAAATAATATAACCTACATGTATCATGATAAATGAATCATATTCCCCCAAAATAGTGTGTGATGTGGGTGAAGGAAAAGGTCCAACACATGTATGCTTATATATCATGTATCTAATGCATACCTATATCACATTTGAGTACCCATGAAAAAATGTGTGTACAAAAAGGAAATTTTATGTTATCTACTAACACAAATTAAACAACATATAATAAAAATGTATTAAACATGTGTGTGATAAATATTTTTTATTTTGGATTTATTTTAATATTTGTGTTTTTTTCTTATTTATCTATTTTTTAAATTTTTTTTACATTTTTTGCAAGAATGAAATTATTAGGGATGATTGAATAAATATTTATCATTAATGAAACTTTGATATTTATATAGGTACATAACATGACCTTCTTCTCCATTTTTTATTTGATCATGATCACCATCATGTGGAATGAAAATCACTTTGTCTTTAAATTGAAAAATGAGGCACATATTTGTAGTAATTGTTTCCTTCATATCAGTCAGCTAATGCTGCCCAAAATGGAAGGACAAATGTTATGTTTTATTAATTAATGATATGAGGTATTGACTACTTTTTATCAACATGTGATGATAATATAATATACCCAATATATTCTAAAAAGAGTGGACATTTTTGTAATGCATGTATATCATACCCCATCTATCATAAGTTTGTAATGTTGCAAACTATGTCCCCATTATTTACATCAATATTGAGATGTTCATAATAATATCCATCAATATTTACAAAAATAGTTAGATATTATTTTCATGTTCACATTTTTGAGTATGCACCATTGTAATTTTGAATTTGAATTTTTAGATAATGAAGGTATTTTTTATTGCTCTTGTATAATCTGTATATGTCATTCATTTGTGTAATTATGAATTTATTTCTGTAATGGATCACAATTATATATATTGTTCCATGTGATCCAAAAATAATAATAATATGGTAAACATACTAACCTACCTCCTAACTTATGCCTATTATGAGGTAAAGATATCATCTTGTGGTCAAGTAACATATAAAGTATTGTGTGTAGAGTATCTTGTGATATTGTGACCTATAAGTTTTTTTGTGCTTAGCTATGTGAGAATTACACATAACTAAAATGATTTATTTTAATTTTTCCCTTATAATTTTTATTTAAATTTTATATCCAAGATGGATGGATTGTATATCAAGTATTCACATCTTCATTTATAATCTTTTCCTTACCTTTATTTGTAATTGCATTTGTTTCCTCTTTTAGTAGATTTAAATTATATGTATCAAAGCATGTAGGTGTGAATAGATTGTGTGAGAGATGATAAAGTGGATAAAAAATAATCTTGCATAAATTTCCATCTATCATATCATGAGAGATATCCTCATCACTATCATTGTAATTAGAAACATTTTCATATTATTGTTCAAAATTGACTAATAAAGGAAGCTCAAAATTTTTATTTTTATTATCATGTAATTGTCATTGGTTCCTTTTTCAATGGTTTTTACTCTATATCTTTATCCTTTTGGATATTTTCATGTTATTTATGTGTATATGTGTGCACCTTTGATGTTAGTTCCTTATGAACATCTTGAAATAATTTAATTATCTTAATTGATTCACCCATATCACAAGATGATATATGTTGGAATGGAATAAATTTTGGGTGGTAAAATTTTAGTAACTCCTTCTATGTCATAACATAACATTTTATATAATTTTAAGGATCCATCATATACATGCATTTTCCGTAAGCCCACATCATGTATGAATTTAATATAACTATATAATGTATATGGCACAACTTCTATAATCGGTATCCAAGGTTTACCCATGGGTAAATTATATTACAATGATTGATATTTTACTTGGAATATTTTTTATATTTTTTTGGTCCTAATGTCATAAATTGTGTGATTTTTCCAACCGATGGGATACATGAATCATCAAATCCACTAATATGCAAGTCTTATTTTTGAATAATATCATTAGTAATGCCCATTATTTTTTGGAATTATGTGTTGTAAATGTTTATACCTAATGCATTATAAATTAGCACTCTTTTGATTACTTTATTGTGATACTGAATTGTATGAATAACAAAAGATCATGATCAATGATATCCTTTGAACTTAAATATTTGTATTAAAAAGTGATGATATTTTCACTATTTTTAGATCTTGCATAATATCCACAATATAAGCCTTTTCTATGTCATTTGATACATTGGTTTTGGGGAAAGATTCATATAAGATATCCTTATAGATAGTTGAATGTTTAAAAATCTCAAGGATTTATATCTCAACATGTGTATTGCTTAATTGGTTAAGCATATCATATCCCTTAGATTTTATTACTAGTTTAAGCCTAGGAGGAACCTGATGTATATCAACAATGGCTAGATAGGTTGGGAACCCTTTATTTTTCATGTAGTGACAACATGGAACATAGAGTCTAATATAAGTTATGGGTGAATAATGGGAGTGTGACAGTAGTTTTCACTTGAATATGATAAATGGGAGAAAGGATCAAAGTATGCCAGTTAGTACATATTAAAGACAATTAAAGATTTAATATTATTACAATAGTATTTTTAAATATAAATTAGATTTTGATCTTGTTTTAAAGCATTATATTTGGATTTAATAAATTTTCAACTCCATTTGATTACATCAATAATGTAGTTAACAATGTATGGGAGATAATAAAAAATGAATACAATCATATAATATGAAATTAAATAATTACTAGATGTATCTATATTACACATGGTTGATTCCTTTGTAATTAATAAAATCTGATTTTAAGATTTTAACAAATCTAAAATCATAATACCTGAAGATGTTGAAACCCTAGGGAAGTTATGGTTTCACAAGAAGACTAAAAGGTCAATTTTACCAGATTTAACCCTTTTTCAAAAGAGTTAAGGGGGGATATCCTAATAAAACTATGAAATAATATATTATAAATAATAACAATTAATTATTTAAGATTTATAATATTATGATAAATATACTTAATATGAGAATATGCTAAATATATTAAAGCACAATGTCAAACAATATTATGAAAGTAGTAATGCAAAGGATAAATACCATTACCAATTTCATTTATGCACACGTGGATATAACTATTAAATGTATATAATAATATATGATAATTCTCCACCTTGATTTATCATATTATATAAATTGCATATCTATTAGTTTGGACACTACCATCAGGATATAGACTATAACATTGACACTTTTTTCCTAGTTTTGACACTTTTGTCCAATAAATAATATAAGTCCTTTTTTGGAATGACCACTGATGCCTATTAGGGTTCACTATCAACTTATATATTATTTATTTTGATCTCATATAGGGGTTCAAGATATCAGTATTTATCTCAAAACCCTAAGTCCTCCAAGATAGGGCATGGCACCTTATAATATAAGGCTATTAGGATCAACTAAAATCAAAATGACCTCAAATACCCTATGTCAATGACCACTACCTACATAATCATATACTCTAAATTGGGTCTTAGAATAATGTAGTTCTCCCCCATATGTGAACCTATGCATGAAAAATTGTGGAATATGTTATATGCAAACACATGCCATGATCTACCTTATAACTTGACAAGTAATGCTCATGGGATTATCTTTGAATGATTTAGACCTATAAGAAGACTTATTATATGATTTATTTGAAAATAGGGAGGAATAGGGTAGTATAGCTTAGTTTTGAAAATGATTTTCATTAATGTGGCATGAGTTTGATTATATTTGCTTAGGTAGATGATAATGACTAGCCTTTTGATTTGTATTTATACCACACATTTTGAAATAATCTCATATGAGGGTTAAAGAAAATAAAAAGGCTAACCCATGCATGTAAAAAATTAAAATTTTAGTTATTTGGAAGGCATTAAAACTAGAATTAGATTATGGGTACTAGCATTGATGTTAATGTCCTAATATGGACATTAATTTCATGTGGGGTAAAAATCTACTGAGGATCTATAACTATATGTGCAAGATATAAACTAGGTTTTATGTATAGTATAATCTATAGGTGATTTATGTCATTAGAATATAAAGATATAACTATAGGATAAGGAATTAGGCATAGTGAGATGGTGAATGTGATCCTTTTGGTAGTGGGAAAGTCATAATTTAAGGTCTAAGACATGACTGGTATTTGTCAACTATATAGGACTAGTATATCATGTAAAATCAGATTTTAGCATCTACACTACTACATGATTATATCTTTCATATCTTTTACAATTCTATTTTGAGATAAGTAACTTGTAGGCTATGTCTCTCATCTTAATAAGGGGCATCAAAATGGGCTTGTCTTGAGATTTTGTAGATAAATAAAATTAATCATTAAGTTCTTGACAATGTTTATTCTTTGCATCATTACCTTCACTCGGTCTATTCACCATTTTGATAACTTGAAATATATGATAGTATTAAATATCTCATAAGCACTATAAATATCACTAAAACATCATTTTTTTAGTTGTATTGATCCTTATTCATCCCATAGGATCCTATCAGACCTACCCCTTATGTCTCATATTATGGGACAAGTACATGCCTGATGGAAAGGTTTGAATAGTGGCCTTTTCCCCTAGTGATCAATTTTATCCCACTCTCCAATAGTCATTTTTTCATATTGAGAAGTTACACAATGTCTCTCTTACACAATTCGTAAATTTAGTTAAAAAAAGTATTCTAAATATTATCCTATAAAGGAACACCAAGACCATTCATTTCACGTCCACTAGATCTCTCTAATAATTACACTAAACACTAAGTAAAAAACACTAATTATTCCTATTTCAACTCTATAACATTATAAAATTCATAATACAAGTTTGAATATTTTTTATTGTAGATCAAGGGCATTCATGTTTAGGTTTTTAATCAATATTCTAGTTATAGTCATTTTAGTTGCATCATCATAGATCACATAATCACTCTAAGGGGACTACATCAACTTGAGGCCCATTTTGGAATATAGAAAGCACTCAGTAATAAGGAGTTTCTAAGTCTATCATGGCCATCCATACTAACCTAATCTTATTCCTTCTTTTGTTATCTAATTACTATCTAGTGATGTCTAAGATATATATTTCTTTCTATTTTTAGTTCTTATGCATGACAACATAAAACACAAATTTTAAAATTTAAACTTTGAATGTAATTTCATAAACCTAGATGTAAAAATAAAGAATACATTCAACCAAGATGTGGCCATAGTATTGATACAAGGCCAAAATGTTCCCATATCCACCTCCCATGGACTTGTCCTAGCAAGCTATGAATTATTATTTTTAGCATACTGCATATTGATTATATTTCATTATTAGATCAATACATATCATTATTCCTATTTAAATATTTTAATTCAATTAGTTTAAGTCATATTAAATTAAAAATAGTTAAACATTATGGTGAACCCACTATTTTTAGAAAAATGCTTATTTTTTATTGATTTTTGAGATAGGGGTTATTTCAATTTTCTATTAATTCCTGACACTGAAAGAAAAAAACCTTCAAATTTAGATAATATATGACACAAAGTGATTCAATTTATTTAACCTTGGATTAAATATGACACTAAACAAATTATCTTGTCACCTTGGATCATTTTGACACATAATCTCTTTCTTTTCACCTCAACTTGAAATTTTCTTGATTCCCAAATATAAACATATTTCAATTTTCATTTATATCTTTATTTTTCACTTACTTTTGCTTGTTTTTATCAATTTTTTTTGGAAGTTTTAAAACTAATTAGTAACTATCATGAATGGCTACATGGTGTTATTTTTACACACATTACGGCAAGAGGGGTTTATCCTAATACTCATAGCCATAGTACATCACTAAACATAGAGTTTAATCTCCACGTGCTTCACAATATATCATAAATGAATAGGGTCCCTTGTTTATACCAATAATTATCCTCTTTTATCTATTTAATTTTTAGTGCACCTGATAGGAGTATATAAACCAAGGAAGTTACTCTCATTGTACCCTCAAAACTAGGGTTAGTGGGATATAGGCATTGTTCTACCTTTGTACTTGGTGATTTTAAACATAGGGTCAACACTATTAAACAAATGAGCATTTTATAGCCTAAAAATCATTCAAACCATTTCTTTGACAACCCTCATACTTGATATTTTCCTATATTGAATCCATAGTCATTAGCATTGCTTGATTCAGATTGTACTATATTCATAGTTCTTAGAATTTATTAATTCATATTGCATAATTTATATAATGGGTTCAATGAATGAACATCTATTTCATATGATACATAATATTATAAATTTTATTTTAAAGTTTTATATTAATTTCTAAGATATTATGCATTTTATTTCTACATACTTAAAATTTAATAAGGTTTCAAAAATTAAAATTACGCAATCTCCAATATATTTTACTTCATATTGTTATAATGTTCAATATAAATTATTAACTATTACAAATAGACATTAAAGATCACACACAAAATTTTTTTAGCTTCCCCCTCCCCACCCTCAACCTAATTTTATTTATCCACCTATTCCAATTTTCCTTCAAGGATCATACTAGATTCTTGTGTCCATGATGTTCAAACTAGAAGGGGATGGCCACCTTTACCTTCCCAAAACACTCCTATTTATTATTTTAATCCTACTCCAACTCATTCAATAAAATTTTCCCAACACAAATGATATAATATAATTGGCCAAATGTGAAATACTCATACAAAAATTTCTATTCTATAGATATTAAAAAATTGCTATCTTACAGAGATATATTGTATTAAATGTTGTGGGATAAAAATCTTCTTATGGATACAAAACCAACTTAGTTCTATTATTTTATGAACACATTTAAGTATATTGATCATTCTATTATGTTTTATAAATAATATGTAACACCCAATCATATTATAGAGAAAAATCTTTCGCTATTTATTCAAGTTGCACTACATGGCAATATAGTTAAAAGTGCATTAGTTAGCTATGACTATAGAATAAATATTTGTAGTTACGAATTCATACATAAATTAATATTTAATAAAAATAATATGTAACATTAAAATCAACCTATGCAAGGCACTTATACCATTCCTAATAATTTTTTTGGGACAATCATAATGGATTTATTATTGGGGCCTACAATAGTATCTATAACATTTCAAGTTATCTCTATGTAATTATAATATAATTAACTCTTGGGATATCATTGGATCCATGAAATGGAAGCTATATATTATATATTTCCTAAATGCATCAAATTTTTACATGATATGCATGAGTATATAATTAAATTTAATAATAAAACTTTTATCTATTGTAAATAGACACATTCACAGTTGAATAAAGTCTCTAAACCACCTCAAAAACCAATTCCAATGGCATAAATACATATTGCATTAGCATATTTTTGAGCTTATGAATTAAAAATATTATATATATCAAATCTAACCCAAAACATAATAACATCAAATGGAGAGATCATGGAAGCAAATAAGAAATAATAATCATATTCTTACCATTACCTTCCTCCTTTTATCCTCTCTCCAAGATCTTAAAGTGGATTCTTGATTTTTCTTGAGGATTGCTATGGATAGACTCATAATTTTTAAATAATGATATATTTATAAATGAATTTTATCATAGCATATATTGATTTATTATATTGGCATTGATATTTTATAGCTTCATCTATTTAGTTTCTAGTTCATGTGGTTAGTTAAAATGGAGGATATGTTTGTTTAAATAGAAGACAGAGGGAGGATTAAAAAGGAATTAATAATTTCTTGAAAACCTCTAGAATAGAGTCTTATATATAATAAGGGATAAGTTAAAGAGGATTATAGAATTGGATAATTCTAGAATCCATTTAGGGGATAATTAGGATTAGTAGGTGGTTAGATAGGTGATTAAGGATAAGGCATGTAGGAGATCTTAGGAATAGGCTAGGGTAGGTGGGTAGGTCAGTCATGGGAATTTAGAATTCAAAAATATTAGACAAGTGGGATTATTTAGTAGATAATAGGGGATTATGGGATTAATGAATAAGTGGTAATGGGTAAGGTTAGTATGATTAATAATAATGAAGCAAGATGGGATTTAATTATTGAATTAAAACTATCGTTATGAAATTAATTAGGATAAATATTAGAATTATTAAAATGGTTAGGGTGATTATATTTAGGTGCATACACATATTTATGAATTGGTCCAATCAAGAAATATAATTGATACCTCACCAAGATCTTAAAGTCATAAGCAAATATAAAGGCCTATCAAATAACATATACAAACTCAAAAGTAAACAAAAGATCCTATTGAGTAAATTAGGCCACAAGTAATAGTTCCTACGAAAATAACATAATATATACAAGAAAAGGTAAAATAGGCAAAAAATATAATAGAGTCTATTTAGGAGCTACAATAATTGGTCAATTCAAAAAATTCTTTATTCAATAATATATCCAATGAGTGACATATTTTGAAAATTACGTGACATTGTATGAAATTTATTCTATAATTTTTGTTAGTTACTATGGTTCCATGATTTATATCATGTATAAATTATATACTATATTTATACTTTAGTTTCATGATGTATATCATGCTTACATTGATTCTATGCTTCAATGGTACATATTTATAACACATTTCATATGACAATTCAATGTTATATTCAAATACTATGATACAAAAAAATTCAAATCTTCCAATGTATAATTTAATAATATATACATTAGATATGATTTATTTTGAGATAAGTGAATGTATATGATAAATTTATCATCTCAAAAAGGAGGCATCATAATGGGCTTGCTTAGAACATTTAAGCCTCATGAGATTTTTTTAAAGATTTATGGCAATACATAGTTTTCAAATGGAAATATGATTCCACATTTTTAGTTTATGAGAGAATGTGGCATGCATGTACACTCATCATTGTAATTTTGAATTATCGGCTTGAAATAATTTCAAAAGGTACAAGTTTAAAAGTTACAAAAGTTTCAAAAGGTTTCACAAAGTGGAAAAAGTTAAGAGTGAAAAGTCTCAATTATAGTTTCAAAATAACATTTCAATATGATATAGATATAAGGGAAATGATATTAATTAATGTTCATGTTTCAAGTATGAAATTTTCAAAATTTTCAAGTTTTAATTTTCAAAGTCGAAAAGTTTCAAATAAAATCTAGATCTGTCTGTAATAGTGTGATTTGTCTCAAATTTAAATGGGTCACATTGGAGTTTACTCACACTCAAAATATATGGTTGCACTTTTTAAATATGTAACAGGACAAAGTTCATGGCTCCACTCCAAATATTTTACAAACTATATATATATTCAAATGAGAGTTGGAGGATACAATCCTTTCAACTCAAGTGCATTCAATGTTTTTTAAATTTAAACTTAATTACTCTCAATTTGCCATAATTCAACATTTATATAAATGTCACAACAAGGGTGTATGAATTTTGACATATCCAAATTATATGGTAATTTTCTCTCCTTTCTCTCTTTTCAAATTACAAATAACAAATTTCAAATTTTCAATTTTTAATACGAGCAAATATTACTTTTAGTGGAATTGTTGTAGGTTTTCTTACATTAATACATCTTTCACAATCAAGATTCACATAAAATGATAAAATGTGTACACATTGAGGTTCACATCTAATTTTTTACTCTAATTTCACTTTGTGCATCACTATAATAAAGTGGGGGAAAATGTAGACACAAAATTAATCATTGAGTGTTTGACAATGTTTATTATTGGAATCCTTACCATCACTTGGTCTATTCTCCACTTTGTTATCTCATAATCTATAAGAGATCCTTAAATATATTTTAATAAATGAAAACATCATATATAAATACTTATTTTAATTTCATTCATCCATATTTATTGGATATGATCTTGTTGAACATGTCCCCCTTATATTTGGTCTTCTAGGGTAAGTTCATGCTAGATGTATACAAAGGGAAATGAAAATAATCTATAAATAAGTCCTAGCTCAGAGAATATAAATCCTACTTATACTTTTGATTGTTGACACATTAGATATTCAAGGTCATGACTAATATGGATCTACTAGACCTAGACAAGGGATCTCTTACAACAATAATATCACTAAGGAGGGTTCCAAATCCTCCAATCAAGAAAAACTATGTAATAACCCTAACTAGGTCCTATGTTTTCATATTCACTATATTAATAATAAATAAAGTCTAATCTAGTGCTCACCAAAGATTGTTGCACAAAGTGGGGGTAGTAAACATCAAAATTTAATGTGCATAAAAGACATTTACTCAGGTCAATGTATATATAATCCTAATGAATGAGAGATAAGTATGAATGAAAATATATATACTCTTATAAAGGAAGAACAAAGTTAAGAATAATTACCTTTGAAGATGAACCCTCCAAGCCTCAATCTCTCCCTTAGCCAAGGTGCTTCATAAGAGGTTATTATGGTATGTAAGGATGATAAGGATAAATTAGCTCTAGGCTACACAACTTATCAATACATTCAAAAGACTTATCCACAAGATAAGATTTGTATCTCCAAATAAATTATGAAACCCTAAGATATGATCCTCAGTAGAATGGTGGATAAACATATGTGAAATATATATCTCTTCTTCTTATATTCTTTTATAAATGACAAAATGGATGTGTTTATATAGCTTAATCTAACCCTAGTCATTTATAAAAGTTTATCTAATAGGGTTGACCCAATCAACATTGTATTGTTATTGACAAAAAAAATTAAGTCTTATTCTAAGTTAGCCAGGGTTTGACCTAGACCTTAAATGAGTTTTGTCAATTAGAGTATAGGGTTGATGGGGCTGATAGTGTATCATAAACCATCAAAAAGGATTTTAGGCTTAATAAATGCATAAAATGACTATAAAAGGGTGAAAAATAGGTGAAAAAGCTTAGGGAAATGTTTTAAGGAAATGATTGTGTAGATAGTAAGTGGTATTATAGGGACAACAATCCTATGAATCACCAATGGTCTATCTATCCCTTTCCCAATGCACTCTTTAAGGTGTGAACTTAGAGAGATTGAGACTCAATGGGTTATTTTAAGAGAGAAAGCATTAGTAATTGATAAAGTTTTAAAATATTATGTGTATACATATTCCCTACTTGAATTTCATCTCATGTCATGTAGATGAAACATGGGCTAGTGCTTTAGGAAAAGAATATGGCAACACACAATGCTGAAGTTGAATAAATTACAGTAAGGAGAAAAAAAGATAAATGAAAGGAAAAATTTAAAAACACATACCTTTACTTACCTTAGTGTTGTTGATAAATAATGAGATATAAGAAATGTGAAGGTCTCTAATGTAGGGAGCATTAGATGAACCTATAGATATTAGCAAAAAAGAGTGAAATTTTTCAACATAGACATATAATAATTAAAAAGATTATATATGATGTCAGGATTCTAGAACATTTTATGGTTTAGAAAAAAATATAGTAGAGATAAAGATATGATCAAAATATAAAATATGATGGTAAATATTAGAAAGATAAATAATTTTGAATAGTAAATATAAATAGGGTGAAAAATAATTCATTTGTTATTTTTACTATATGAGAAAATAAAGATCTAAGAGACAGAGTTCGATATTAGAGAGACATCATGGTGAGGAGATGGCAACTAAGATGAGGAAGATGTATAGTGGCTGCATCAAGTGTAACATAGGTAAGTAACTAGAAATTTCAAATTTTTAAAATATTTTGATTTCAAATTGAGCTAAATATAGAAAAGTGACTGGTATGCAAAACCTATGTATAGAAATGAACCCTAAGATTTTTTTAAGTAAACTAGGGGTAAAATTAGGTATTGGGTGGGAATAAGTTAGACATATAAATTCAAAAGATATTTATGGTAAATGGACAAAACGTCACTGCTATGGATGAAAAAAGTTGACTTGGTCAACTTAGATTTTAAGGTAAGGGAGAATGATAAGGATGAATGCATAAAATTAGGATGATTTAATATGTTAATAGGGGGCTAACTGCATATAAGTGGGTTGACTTTGTTATTTTGATAGGGTCAATATAGTATTGTTAAAAAAGGCTAACTATGTATAATAGGGCCAATATAGTATCACAAGCGAAGAAGGTGGCCACTCTAATATTTATGTGGATTATCTAATAGGAAATTGAAAGGGATGATCTAGTATCTTAGTGAAATGATAAGGCTAATTTAATATTGAAAGGGATAATCTAGTAGAAAATTGTGAAACTATATCAAACAAGCTAATTATTTGAAAGTTTAAGATTGTATTTTGATTATTTATGACATGGAGATCTGATACATCCTTTATTGCTTGAGATTTTATAGAGACACTGGAAGTATTAGTGGCTAATAAATGTGTCATGGCTACTATATCTATTGGAGTGATTGATTGATGTGGAAGATCATGACTAGTCATACTAGGCTTTGGAGGTATCATAGAGATGACACACATCCCACTTAGTGTTGATCTAATTGTCCTGTTACTTGGAGCATGAGAATGGTTTACCAAATTTTTTTTATGGGTGTTATATGGGGATAAAATATAGATGGTTATCATGCTAGAGGATTTCCATACTTTATTAGGACTATCGATAGGAGGGACACATATGATCATAGAGACACCAGATGATCTAGAGGAGAGGTGGGCAACAACTAAGTGGGTGACATGTTTGGATAGGATATACCTAGGATTATGGGTTAGTTTTTTTGATGTATATATCTCATAGATTTTATACATTTAAAAATCCATGACCTGACTTGTGATAACATGAATATTTTGTCATAATTCAGATGACAAGGTATTATTATATGTGATAGCCTTGTGTTGGTATATTTTGGATCAAGGAGCACTATATGACTTTAGGGTTATCATCTAGGTCTACCTCATGCATGTTATGTATGAGATGTTATCCAAAGGATAAAAGACCATGGGGCATGTTATTTTATTGAGTTCTTAGATAGATGAGAAGTTTCTTATGTATTGACTAGTTGGGTTACCCCATGTGATTGATGAATAGATACCTCAAGTGATGAGATGGAGGCAAGACCATGTAGTGTAGGTTGTGCCCCACATGCTAGAGTTAAGAACTATCACATGAGGGGAGATCATGTGGCATCCCTACATGCACATTGATACTATATGGCCTAGTTAGTTAACCATGGTGATAAGGATATCATGGGTGCATATTATAGGCCCCTATACCTGGTGGGTAGAGCTGCATCTAGTGGCATGCTTGCTAGGATAGTTTGGACTCCAAAATTTAGTGGACCCTCTAGTAATTCTAGATTATTGGGAACAACATGCTAGAGAGATGGAGAGAAGAGGAGGATTACCAATTGAGAGACTTGATATTAGGTTATGACATGTTAAACCATAGATTGGTTGAGTATGACAATAAGTAACCAAAGGAGGGGATGACATGGATGTGTATGCCGGGATACAACAGACACCATAGTAGGATTATAAGTAACCACCTCAACTACACCATAGATAAAGTCACTATTGGTGAGAGCAGGCATAGGCAAGGGTGATAGCGTAGGATGACCCAACATCCATTCCAAGATAGATTTGGTCTATAGAGACACCTATTAGGATAGGGTCATAACATTCATGAGTGGTGACTCCTAGATTTTCCCTAGTGGGGAGAAAATCCATAGAGGAGGTACTCATGGGATGACCTGATGGAGAGACTACTTAGAGTGTGATTAAATGGGGAGATGATGGTTGGTGGGTGAGTATATTGGGAGACAGTGGTTAGTAACACTGGTACTAGTGAGAAATGTTGTAATTTTGATTTAATATTTAGTATAGAATACTAGTTACATGTGGTTATAGTAGATATATTTTGATATATATATATATATATATATATATATATATATAATCTAATATTTATCTAGTTTTGTTTTTGAATATATAGTGATAGAGGAGGATAGATGGGTATCTCTAGTTATGGTTACACACCATGACATTTTGGGTGGGGTGTTAGCACCATTTGACACTACCATATTGGATGATCCTATGGTACCATCTACCCTAGCATAGGTAGGCTAGTTTATGTTGGTGGGGGAGGTTGTAAGGTAGTTTAAGACATGTGGGGATGAATTTTATCCACCAATAGAGTTAGGAGATGGAGAGGTATAGGACTGGTTGGCCTTGGCCAACTTATAAGGATAGGTGAATGCTTAGGTGTCCAACTTATAGGGATAGGTATAAGGACTAAGATCATGGACTACCTCATTATAACATATCATTCAAAATGGATAATCCCATGCATCTATGCATAGTGTGGTTAGGTCATAGGATAGGCATGATGGAGCCCAACCATAGAACTTGAGCTATGTATTTTATACTTTGTATTATATAAAGCACATGATATATATAGATATTAATTTTGATAGTTGGATTTGATCTCATGAGTTGTATTTTTTTGTGGATGTTGATGCATGGATATATTTATTTCTATCACATGTAATTAGTTATTATTGTATATGTTATGTAAAATATATGTGGAGTGTTTTCTTTTCTAGCATTATGTGATACACATTCATGGTGAAAAATAAAAAGATAAAAATGACTTGGAAAAGTATAAGTAATCAAAATAAATGTATTACACACTATATCATGATGTGAAATGTGTAATAACTATTGACCAAATTTTTCCCACAAGAAAATTTTTGGTCACCTTCCTCCCTTGTTATTCGAAGACAATCATTTCTAGGTTGCATAGTTTAATGCCAGTGGTTCTCTACTTGGTTCAACATGATTGGTTCAGTCATTTGGTTCAACTGGTTAGTTTATCAGCATTTGTTTTATCTTCTTCAAAGTCTAATGGCCTTGTTCCAGCTTAGTCCAGAACTTTGGTTCATCAGCCTGGCACTTTGGTTCAGCTTCTAGTTCATTGGTTTGGCCTTAGTTCATCGGCCTAAGTCCAAGTTCAGATCCTAGTGGAGGGTTGGCATTTCAAATGAAGAGGACCCAAGTTCAATTTGATCTGGTTCAAAGTCCAAAGTTTAATTTGTTTAAAATTGACTAAGTCCAAGTCCTGAATTCCTTTGGGCATAGCTTAAACAAATGCAAAGGGGTGGGTGTGGCTTAAAACAAAATGAAAGCACAAATTGAATTTTTGTGGACTTTTTGTCCACGGGAAATGTTTGTGGACAGAATTTTGTGGGATATATAGTGAACAAACTTGGGCAATTTCTGTAGACTTTTTGTCTGTGGGAAAATGTCCATAGATAAAAGTCTGTAAAAAACATACAAAGGCCTAATAGATAGTCTAAAACAAAAGTGACCCACCAAAGTAGACAAGGAAGGAGTTCCCACAAAGAAATTAAGAAGACCACTAGCCAACAAGCCACAGAAGAAGTCATAAGGCCTGATGATGTCCTTGTGAATGTCAAGTTTAACAAAAGAAGATAGCCATTTGTTTTAAAAGTAAAGAGGGTGCTAACTAGGAGCCCAAAATGTAGTGACCCACTAAGATATTTTCCCCAGGGGCCGAATGAGCCAGATAAGACAAATGAAGAAAAGACAAGGCAGTAAACATGGTTCCAGTAGGTCCCTTCTAGAAGGATGATGTCGACAATAGTGTTTTCTTCTTCCCAATGAAGATGTGATAGGCCACTTGCAAGAAAAGAGTGCCAATGAGTCTCCTTATTGTTTTTTTCCATATAAGATAGTGACTTCGTCTTTTTTTAATAATCTTTTCACAATTCTAGGCCTAGCCCTGCTAAAATTTCTGCCTGAATCAAATAAAAAGTAGTTTTACCTCTTCTTGGATGGATATTCTATGTATGTCTTAAGTGTTTGATTTGTGTCTAGTCATTGTCTTTTAATGCTCTCACAGGTTCAAACACCAACACACCAACTATCTACAAGGTGCCATCTATAGCTGACAGGAGAAGAGTTCCATTTGGGGTGTAGAAATAGAGGAGGTCACTTACAGTATGTATTTCACAACATCTTGGTGAGTCCCTATTCTTGTGTTTTCATAAGAACCTCCCTGCCCTTTTCTTGTATCCTGGTCTTTTTGCCAAGTTTGAGTGTATGTATGTTGTTTTTTTTGTTTGATCCTAAGTGTGGATGTGGGAAGGTTAACTTATTTTGGTGTATCACCTCTTTAGAGTAGGCCTTTTTTTCCTACACTCTCTTTTCCCTTTTCATCCCCCCCATTATATAGCTATATATACCTGTATTTTGCACTTGTTAAAACAAACAATGATACATCAAAGGGAACTAGCCCTTATCTAGAGACTCTCCCCTCCAACTTCGCCAGTCCCATAGGTGAGAGGGTAATTTCCATGTTGTGAGGAGAAGGCAAGAGTTTGACCTCCTAGTAAGGGTGTAATTTCCTACGTCAAAAATAACAAAATATGACTAAATAATAAACCAAATATGGTAAAATGGATAACAAAATGTTTTAAACCATGAAAATATTTGCCCCAAATTAAAACAAGTAAAATTACACTATACCATGTTGGGAAGTATGAAAATAATGTAATAAAATGGAAGGCACAATAACAACAAATGGTATTAAAAAAATTAAGTTAATCAATCATATTAAATCACATTGGTAAGTATAAAAGAGAAATAAAATTGGAAAAATAAACTTAAATTGATCATACTAATTCAAACTAGGAAGTATGAAAAACTTAATAAAAATGGTTATATTCTTACATCCAATAGGAAAATAAAAAGATAAAAAAATTAAAGATCAATGAAGTAATAATAAAACATGTTATATCAAGATGGGAATCATGTCAATGATGTATAAATCATAATCAATCACTACTTATCTCAAATTTGACACATGTAATTTCATTATGACTTGGATATTGGATAATTTTGTGAGGATGGCTTTGTCTTATCCATGGTCTTACACTACAACTCATATAGGGAACACCAATGAAGTGGAAACAACTAGAGAAAATAATGTTAAAATGAATGTTTGGAATCATAATTTTGTAATTTATGAGGAAGGCCTAGTCGTATCCATGGTCTTACATTAAAATCACAAATGGAATACCTAGGGGGGAGTGATCAGTGAAAAAACATTATTTGTCTAGGAGAAATATTAGTGTTATGGGAAATGAATTAAGGAATGTAAAAATCATATTGTAGGCATCTATGAGAAGACCTTAGGAAACATGAGGCACACTAAGCACACAAAAAAGACACTAAGTGATTAGTGACCATAAATATACAAAGGATACCCTATTCGTAATAAACACAAAGCTATATAGGAAAATAAGAAAGATATTATGGCTAAATCATGTTGGTTGTTTGAAAAAGGAAAGTAAAATAAACCTACCTTCCCACAACGTATTTCCCATTTCTAAGAACCTCAGTCTACTATGAAGATTGGGTACTTTTGTGAGAAAATAGGTAGCACTAAAATATTTTTTTATTCTCCTTTTCCAATCTACTAGCCTATCACACCCCAATGTACCTCTGATCTATCATGAGGCCAACCATGGAGTTTGATATTTGATTAGAAAAGGGAGGTGTGATTTGAATCATGTCTTTTAATGTGATTTGACTTTTGAAATTTTTAATGTTGCCTTTTGTATCATTGCCTTTTATTAAAATGATTTAGATTTTAATTTCTTTTGGATTTTAAGATTCCTCCTTTATAGGGACTTGAAATGATCAATCATGAGAGACAAAGTGATACATATAAATGAGCTTTAGACTTTGGCTAAAGGAAGATAAATATCCAAAGACATGATTGACTAAAACACTTAGGCTTACCTATGAACCAATATTTTATCTCAAGTTTAAACCATGTGCATACTTGAATGAAGGAAGATCTATGATGGGACAAAAAAATGAGATTATAAGGAAATGACTTGTTTGCTAACTGATCAATGGTAAATAAGGATTACTAAGGAGATAAAGGTTTTTATAACAAAGTCACAATAATGATTATCCATGTTATGGAGATAAGGTATGAAATAATCATGAGAAAAAAATAAGACATCCATTGAAATAAATGAACTTAGAGATAAAATCATGTAATCATGAAAATAATCCATAAGAGATCATAAGGAAAGAAAATGACACCATAGACAACATATAATGCAAAATATAAATATCCATATAAGATAGATAAGTGAATGAAAATTTGACACATTAAAATGATATAAAGTAGATAAATATAAACTTGGAGCACACATCCAATCCAAAATGAAGATTAAAATGAAGGAACACTATGTTGTGTTCATAAATATTGGTAAATTTGTCCACAAAAATTATCCATAATACCTAATAAATCTCTATGAATCTGCACTCTAACTACAATGAGGGTCTCATCAATCTTTAGAGAAAGCTATGAAAATACCTCTCATTGAATCTCCTTGACAAAAAATGTAAGCATGCCTAAAGGATCATGATCATGAGGGAAATCATGCATAGGATACTCAGGAGAAAAAATAGGATTAGAATCTTTGGGATATGAAGGAGCCATTGGTGGAGAAGGGACCTAAAGTGAAGGAGGATCCATAGGTGAAGGGATCATGGGTGGAGGAACCATAAGGGAATAAGGGGCCACAAGTGGAGGAACCATGGGGGAAGAAGGTAGAGCCTTATTGCATGGGAAACCTATAGGATGATGGATAGTATTCATAGGAATGGTCATAAGGTGATATTAGATATGCTACTGGAGGATGTGGCAATGATTAGTGTGATGGGTACTAAATTGGTTTCATAGACAATATATACCTCTCCATATTTGGGAATATATTCAAGTAATAATTTGGGTGGAGGTATATCCTTATCTATAGGGTGAGGATCAGTAGGATGCAAGGTGTCTATATACTATATAAGATTGCAAAAATGAGTGGAGGAATGATTATTTGTGGCATGGAAGAAATAGATATACTTATTAGTAGATTTTGTGGGTGTACTAAGAGAGGGAGTGGAAGAAAAATTTGGGGAAGACTGGTATAGTTTACAATATCTATTCCAATGACTAGAATCTCTATGAATGTCACAATACATTTGATCATCCTAATGGGTGGGTAGAGGAGCAAGCTATAGTAAAGGAAGTAGGTAATCACCAAGGGGAGGCATGGCTAGTGGAGATACTAGATGAGGCTCAAGTAAAGGAGAAACAAAATTAGAAATATGAAGAGATTTATCTAAAGGTATAGTGGGAATAGGATCTAGGCTCTGTTGAGGAAGGAGCAAGATGCATAAAGGATTTAAGCGTAGAAAAAAACATCTCAGGGGCAAGCTAGATATAAGGATCATGATATCTAGTGAAGTGATAGGGACCAATCATAACATGATCCATAAGCATTATTCCAATATTTTCTTCAAAAATTGGAGGTGTACTATGCAAATGCACCATCTCTACCCTTTGAACAAGAGGAGTAATGCTAAAATTAGGAACTATATAATATATAATGTAATAAGATAAATGGAAAGACAAACAAATAAGAATGATAATGAAGGATTTTAGCATCTTGATCCTGAACAAGACCTCCTATAAATGGATCATCTAGAGTATAACCATCATCATAGTTGGGTGTATGAATATCAATTGTGAAAGTAGGTATGACATTCTCATCAAAGTTTGCATGATGAATAGAGTGTCAATTTTTATTTAAGACTATGATTATATTATAACTAGGTGGTTGATGGGAACATAGATTTAGAGAGGGTGGAAGATGAGAAACAAGATGAGGAGAGAGATTATATGTTTTTATATTGAGTTTAATTTCATTAGGATCATCATCATAAAAATCTAATAGGTAGGTGGTATATTCTTGATGACTTTAGTGTGACCATGGTAAACTCACGTATTGTTGATAGAGAAATTAAAATTTTGAGATTCTTGAAATAGGACACTCAATAAGGGTTCATGAGTTAGAATTTTCAATACACCACAGTCTTGTAGTTTTTCAAAATTCCAAGGGTTAGTATCACCTTGAATCTTATAGTTTGCACTATTATGAGAGAACTTGACACATTGGTAGGTAAAATATGTGACAACTGACATGTAATGAATCCATGGCCTACCAAACAAGATAGTGTAGGAGGGGAAAATTGAAGATCATAACCTTCACTCAAATAATGATAGGTGGGATGGTAATAGGGAGCCACACACAAACTAAGGGAGGCATTTACTTTTGATCATAACCTTGATACATGTTATACGTGGATTTAAGATTACATTCAGAGTAACCAAGGGTTTTAATTAAGTTGAGGGAGGAAACACAAATACCTAAACCCTCATTAATCAAATCATGCTTGAATTAGATTTCACTGATTTAGACACTTATAAAGAGGATCATCCTCAAAAAGTAGAATCTCATCTAAAATCATAGAAGCAATAATAAATTTGAGAGAGAGAGAGAAGTGTCCATTATTTTATCAATGTGTATAGACATATCTTCACATTATTTTAAGATGTTATATTATAACCTAGATAAGGTATCTTCACATCCCTAGGGAAGGACTAGAGATGTTCATTTCAAATAGGATTTGTATAAGCTTATTATGATGATGTAGAGAAGTCCACATGAGTTCAAGAAAAATAATTTGAGATGAGAGATTAGTAAGTTTCATGATAGCATCCCATTCATCATAGCCCATGAGTTGACTACTAGATAGAGGGGCATAATTTTGGATGAGATCCTCAGAAGGTGGATTATAAGTGCATGTAAATTTATGTTGATAGGTTGTAGGAGGTTTAATTAAGGGATAAATTAGTTTGTTATTGTGAGGGTATGAGGTAGTTGATGTAGGTTTATTTTATGATAGATTTAAAGAAGTGGTATTATAATGTGTAATATTATTGGTGATGGGTAAAGAGGTTTTAGAAATTGTATAAATGGTATGAGAGTTGTTATCCAATGGATGTGTTCAAATTTTTTTAGAAAAAGAGATAAGGTCCTCTTACCCCAATTCTGTTAGGTTAGTTGGGGAAGAATCTTGGATAACACAAAAAGTGTGATATGATTGGTGTGTGTGGGTAGGATGATAATCAATGAAGGTAACTACCCTTTTCATATTAGTCATGTTGACCACATTTTCTATGAGAGTTGGGTCTATAAGGCTATCAATGTTTTTGGAGGAAGGAGTTAGCTTACCATTATTATCTTGATGGTTTTGAAAAGGGTCTTTGTAAATGGCTAGATGAGCATTATCCTGGTTTAAAGATTGATTTTTAATTTGTGTTTCATGAGATTTGAATGTAATTTCATAATATTGTTGACATTTATGAATTAATGAATCATGGTTGAAATTTAGATCGAAGAAATCCATAACTAAGTTACACAATTGCCTAAAAGTCTCATGAGAGTGACCTTAATTATCACCAAACCAATAAAATATATTTGGATTGTACCATGATTTCATAAGGTGAGTGGGATCAAGATCTCATGGAAGAGTCCTTAGTAGATGCTTTTGGAGTTTCACTTAGGATAATGTCTTATGAACATTGATGTTGTTTAATGGAAAAAAGTGAGGATTATTGATGTGGTTTAAAGGGAGATCTTATTTTAGAGTAAGGCTAGGAGAAATAGATTGACTATTATGGATGGTATTATAGGAATCATTGACACCATCAGTAGTAGAATGATGATTTTTATTTTGCATGAGCATAAAAGTGACAACAAAAGGTTAGGATGGCTCAAACTGATGCATGACAAAATCTTGGAGCTTGGCTTGGTCAAGGGCCTCTTGTAAAGTTCATGGAGAGAGAGACCAAACTTGATATTTACACATAGGATAGAGAGCATAGGTGAATATATGAAAGAGGTTATCATCTTCCATTTTGTGTTCACCCTTGTTATACAAGGTATTTCACTATTTGATGAAATCTTGTTTGGTTTCTATCTCAAGTTGTTTGCAATTAATAAAATGAGCCAATGCATTTTTAGGGAGGTCACTAGTTTGAAATTATTGGACAAGAGCATTAACTAGACCTTCCAAACTAGTGATGAAATGAGAATTCAGTTAGTTATACCAATATAAATCATCTCTAAAGAGGCTTTTATTCAAGATCTTGGTAGTGGTAAATTTTTTTAACTTGACCTAATATTTGTATAGATTTCTAATTTCTTTTAAGTGTAAGGTAGGATCAATTGACCCATTTTAGCTAATAGTATGGGTGATACCACCTATATCTATGTTTGTAATTTAAGGCATAAGAGGTTCATTTTGGATATCTTTAATTACTTTATTAAAAAGAGGTGGTTGAGGAACAAGGTTACCATGGGAATATTTAAGGGGGGGGGTGGGGGGAATTTTGGTTGTGCACTCCTTATGGAGCCTATTGAGCTTTATTTTGGAGATGAACAAGGTGATTCTACAATTTAATCATTTGGTTGGTATTATTTGTTTGGAAAGTGTTCATTTGGTTGAGTTTGCAACAAAAGTTAATGGGATTGAGTGGTGTTGGGTGTACCATGTGAAACATTAACATTGGTATTATTGGCTTGGGTACCACTGTGAGTAGTGGCATACATAGTATTAGTGGATTGAGAGGCATTTTTAGAAAAGTAGGTACTAGTGAATGATTAACATTGGTATAAAATGATGCACTAGTGGAGGAATTGAGAAGAGTGGGTCTTGAAAAAGGTCCACTAGATGTTGAACCTACCATGATAGTAGAGATACTTGTCATGGAGGTTGAATAAATAAGGAAGAAGAGGTCATAGTATGAGAAGGGGTCAAAAGAGAAGGAATAGGTAGAGAGACAAAGAAGCTACTTCCCCCAAATTCATGTGAGAATGTGGGGGAAAGTGAATGGGGTTATTATTATTCACCACTTATCATAAAGGTGTAAGTAGTGGAATGGTATTTTCATCCACGTTGAATAAATTAATTAATGAAGAAAATTTTTTATTAGTATACTCTAATTCAGGTTGATCATCTAAGGAAAAGAGAGAGTTATGAACTTAAGAGGCATCGGGAGGAGTCCCATAATTTTTAGTGAAAGTTTCCATGTGTACATTACTTTTATCTATAGTAGGAGTTGTTGGCATTTTAAGTTGTACCCTAGCTAAGAAGGGGATTGTCTAGGTCCTCCTTCTCAAAACTAGTCCAACATGGGAATGACCATAGGCCATAGGTCACCTAATCGTGGGTTAGAACTCTAGAGAAGGCCATATTCCTTTTGGGCCGATCACCTATACTAAACCTAAACTAGCTTCTTGATGGGAAAAGGGGAGAGAGATTAACAATAATATATGAAATCATGTAAAAGTGGGGTGATGCACCAAAACTTTTGATCCTTACACTTGCACAAGAAACACTATAGGAGGAATTCAATATTGATAAACACAACTTCATTTACTCTTTGATCAACTTCCACATAAGTATTTCAAAACAAAGCATTGACTAGTTATCAACCTAGCATGGGAGGGTAGTTGTCCACTTTCACACTAACCAATAGATTATGTATGCACTTAGAATAACCTATGAGAACTACCAAAACACTACATGAAGGTGAGAAAACCCAGACAAAGGTAAGGAAATCATATATTCACTTAACCACATCAATAAAATCATGAACCACACTTTAATTCATCTTGTAAATGGAGGAATTAAATATTTAATCACATCAAATAGGTGTTAAAGTATAAATCTTGATAAAGTCTAGTCATGACAAAGAGAGGGATGATTTTCAAGGATTAGAATCATGTATTTATATTAGAATAGGATTAGAGAGATGGGGATCATGCATATAGGTATGGAGAAGGGAGAATAATAACCAAGATTTCTAATCATTTTGCCATTAATGCCATTAGAAAAGATCATAATGCCTAAAATTAATTCTGTAAGGTAGGAATAATAACATATCAGTCCCTTTCAATCTATTTTTGGCTTGTAATAATGATCCTTATGGTTACAATGGTGGGATTGAGTCATTTTAAAGATGAATTATAGCATCAAAGTAGTTGTAACTATTAGATCAATCTATTATGATCTTATTCTGGCATGGATTGTTTCCTTCTAGTTCATATTTGGCATGTAACAATGGAAAAAAGGGTCATAATCATACTTATAGCTTTGGTAATGAACTCATAGAAATTGATGTGTCTTCCTTCATGGCCTCCCTTTGAAATATTTGTTCTAGTTTGACCTTGACCATCTTTAAAGTTTCAAGGCTTTGACTTTTGATATTAGCCCTTGATCTTGATCTAGGTTTCTAAAAATGTGCCACCTATAAGCTATTAATTTTTCCTCAGGATCCTACTATCAGCTCCATCTACCCTTGAAATTTTATGATGTGGTAGCTTCACATTCGTCCCTAGGATATGCTAACTCTTTAACCACTCACTCACCATCGATATATTTTGGTATGATGGATCATGCACTGTTGATCAACCTATACCCATTGGATTTATTAGTCACCATGCACTATTAGATCTTTACATGGGCACTCAAGATATTTCCACTTATCATCAATGCATTTAATATTAGAATACACTAACCCTTTGACTATGAGCTCACCACTGATCTTTGATGCATGATTTAATATGCTCTATTGAATCTTTCAAACCCACTACCTCATTAGATCATCATTCACCATTAGATCCTATCTTATCTTCTATGATGTTAAGATCTATCATATTCATGTTAAACCTTGAAAAATTTGAATTCAAATGGATATTTTCCATAGCTTTAACTTGATTTCCTCATGCACATTTCATTTTGTTAGTTCATCTTTGAATACTTATATATTGAGATAGAAAAATCATCAAGACATCACATTTATAGAGGATATTTATGGGACCACAATCATCATGTCCATGTATTACTTTGGCTCTAGTCAACCTCCTAAGTGTATATATCAAATGTGAAACCATATAGATATGTTCATTCCTACATGATGTATCATGATGGTTTGACTCCTTAAAATCACCAAGTTTACACTTGAAGCTTGCTTAAAGTGTTTCAAAATATTATAACCAAAAATTGATATACTTGAAATCTATTTACTCCTCCTCTTATTGGATTCCTTCTCAAATAGGACCATACTTGTAATCAAACCTCATCCAGTCAAAATTTTCTTATGTGGGCCAACTTTAGCTAACATCTTTGGTGACTCAACTAGGAAGCATGCTTGTTATGATTAAGAACCTAGACTATTTACATGACTTTTGGACTCATGAATAATGACAAATTTGATTTATGGATATAAATAACCCTTTTGAATAAAGGAGAAAACAATTCTACCCAATAAAGAAGGGAAACTAACTAAGAAATTCAAAAGCAAACAAACAAATGTGCTATGGAATCACTTGGAGGAAAACAAACAAATAAACTATGTACAAGAACTCAACTTATTCCCAATAGAAATGTTTTAGGTGTACCCCAATAACTAGGATAGGAAGCTCCTAACCATCCATCCTTGCAAGTTGGAAGGAATTATGGGATTTATAGCTAGAGATTATGTATGGACCACTCCAAAGAGATTTAAACTTTGTATGCCTTCTTGGCTTAGCTTTATCCTCATCCCACTTGAGGACCAAAACTCCTTATTTGAAAATTCATGAAGAAAATCCTTTGTAAAAGGCTATCTTCAATTTTACTTGGTGGCTTTTTATGTCTATCATGGAATAATGTCTTGTCTCTTCTATCTCCATAAGCTCAATATACCTAATATCCATTGGTTCATTTTCTGACAACTTAAGTTGGTGCATTAGTTCTAGGGTAGGAAATTCAAGAGAAATAGACATTCTTAGTTCCTTACCATATACCAAATTTTATGGAGAGATAGGTATAGATATTTTTTAGGTGATCTTATCAACCCATAGAGATGAATTCAATTTGAGATGCCATGACCTCTAATTATCTTCAATTTATCTTTTCATGATCTTTAACATGTTCTTATTTATGGACTCAGCAAGACCATTTCCTTGTGGGTAGTAATTTTATGAAGTAATGAGAAAGACAATGTGTTAAAATTTCCATTGGCTGATTTTAGACCCCAAAAAGGCCATAACATTGTTATAAATAATGGTTAAATGGACTCCAAATCTAGTTAGTAAACCTTCATAGAAATTTAGAACATTGGAATCATTTGCTTCTTTTAATTCCACTACTTTTGTCTATCTAGTAAAGTAATCTATAGCAGTTAGTATGCATTTATGAATTAAGATTTAAGGAGGATTAATGAGTCTAATAAAAACCAATACCCATTATATGAAGTGATAATCCACCACAATTAGCTGGAGAGGTAAGGTTGCAAGTTTCACTTTTCCTACAAACATAACACACTGTCTACATTTCCTAACCCATGAATGACAATCACCAAATATACTTGGAAAATAATACCAACCTCTCATGATATTTTGGGATCTGGTCCTTGTTTATTAATTCCCTCCACCATGTCTATCATGGAACTCTTCAATCAACCTTTCTATTTGATGTGGTTCAATGCATCTTAAAAACATACCATTGATATCTTTATTGAACAAAACACCATTAATAAGAAGGAATGGAATTGATTAAAATCTAAAATATATTCTTTTTGAAGGATTTATATGAGAGGTATAAATACAATCCTACATATATTCTACAAGATCATGAAACTAGCAGGAAGGTAAATTATGATCAGTTGCAACCTCTTCATTAGTTAACACCATACCCATCTCATTGGCTTGTTTTAAGTACTAGGCTAGATGATCACGAATTCCTTTGCCTCTAATCAGATTTTTGACCTTGATATCCACATCATACTCTATTACCTTTGTTATACAACTATCTCTTTTCTCGCAACCAATGCTTTTCTCATTTATGTCTTTGTTTAAGTTAAACTCCTTGGTACTTGGATGTGCAACCACTAGGTGTATCTTATTGTTAGAAAATATGTATTTGAACTTCTTGAGATACCTAATAATATAAAGTACATGATTTTCAATAAAATATTAACTTGTTTCATACTCTTCCGAGCCTTGACTAAAGAAGGCTATTGGTTGCTTCAAAGCCTCATGATTTTACTACATAAGAATTCCTAAAATGGTGTAAATATTAACGTAGGTGTAAAAAATGAAGTCCTTTGTGAAATCCATGTTCATGAGCATAGGAAAACTAGCCATGAATTTATTAATTCCCTCAAAACTATTTAATCCTTCCTTGGACCAGTTGAAACTCTGGTTCTTTAGCATGGTTGTAAGTGGCTTAGCTAAAGTGGAAAAATCTGAGATGTATCTTATGATAAAATTTATCTCCCCCAGGAAACTTTGGATAGCTCTTTTGTACTTGGACAAGGAAAGTGCAATAATTTAATCTATATTTTTAGGATCTATTCTTAAACCATGCTTTAAAACTATATGTCCATGAATCTTACCTTCATAAACTGACAAGACACACTTTTTGGGATTTAGGGATACCCCAAATTATCTACACCTTTCAAACTCTTTCCCAAGGTGAACCATGTTCTCACTTGAATTCTTTGAAAACATTATTATATCATCCAAGTAGACCATCATAGACTTGTTAAGAAGGCCCTAGAATTCCATATCCATGGAGCTTTGAAAAATTTCTCCAACATTGGATAAAACAAAGGGCATATTTATATATGCAAATGTCCCCCACTTTGTGGTGAAGGTAGTATTGAATTGGTGTTCTTCCTTGACCAAAATTTGATTGTAACCACTATAGTCATCCAATAAGGAGACCCTTTTTGAACCTACAACCAACTATAATTTTTTTTCAATAGCTGGCAATGGATATTGGTCTTTAAGGGAAGCCTTTTTAAGTCATGAAAGTAAACACAATGTATAATTTCACCATTATTTTTTCATAATGGAACAAGGTTTTCCACCCAAGTTGAGTGCTTTATTGGAAATATAATATCTAACTCAATGAACTTATGAAGCTCAACTCTCATCAAAGGCTTAAGATTAGGATTAATAGGCCTTTGTCTTTATCTCACTGGTTTAGTTTCAACTTCTAAATCAATGGTGTGTTGATCTAGACTTGGGTAAAATCCCTTAAGATCACTATATTGCAATGAAAATACATCAGTAAAACTTGTACATAACTCAATGAAAGCTTCATTTTCGGAATAAGTGCATACATTATCCAACTTTAAGCTCTTACCAGGTACAACTTCCACATTGACATAGTGTTCTTCCTTTGTTGACAAAGATGAATTTTCCTTCCTCAATTCATCATCACCACTAAAAATTTTCTCAAGTGTGACCAATCCCTTAGGTAACTTATTTTCTTTTATTTTCACAATTTGATCACCATAATGCTACAAGTACTTTAACTAATTTCTTGAGGAAAACTTAGCCTCTTCTTATAGGAACCTAAAACTATAATTATCATCTTCAAACACTTCCCAATTATCATTATTATCTAGAATAGAAGGACTTACAACAACATTAATATGTGACTAGAGTATTTCATTTCTTACACCAGTTGGGATACTAAATTGTGCCCCAATGGCAGCCAACCTATCTACATATTTGTTATCATCTCTTGGTATTGCCTAAATGTTGAAGGCCTAAAATTCTTCAAGTAAGTCCCATACCATATGATTATAATATTTAAGCAATGGATTTTTGTATAAATTAAGGCCTCTCACTTTGTGAACTAAAATTTCACTATCACCAAAGGCTTTTAGGGTATTGACTTTCATCTTCCTAGCCCATTACAAACCATGAACTAGTGCCTCATATTCAATAACATTGTTTGAAAAACAAAATTAAAACTTAATAGATGAGAAATAATTGATTTAATAGAGAAATAAAAATCATTATAGCTCTATTACCATGATTATTCCTTGATACATCAAAGTATAATTTACAAATACCATTAGTAGACTCTTCATCCTTCATCAAGGATAGAATTGGTGCATCTTTCTCATGGAGGAAAGAAAAACCAAGTCCTTATTCTTAAATTAGTTTATAAGTATCATATTAATTTGAGATAGAGGCTCAATAATAAAGGAAATTTTTTTGAATCTTATCTAAAGGTGAATCAATCTCCTCTACACTAGTTTGTAGCACCTCATCAGAGATGACACAATTAGTGTTTACAAAACTTGGAATATATGGCTCCAAATGGAAATATGTAATGGGTTTAGAATGTATTATTAACTTAGTGCCATACCTGGTCTTTAACATTAAGTATTTCCAATAATTTGATAAATATCTTCCAATCTTTGAGGTAAAGTCCCTTGATAGACACACGTCAAAGTAGGGAGGTAAGTCCACCAAAACTATATCCTATTGAATGGAAACATTAGGAAAAACATGTAATATAAAATAAATATATTTAATGATGATTAAAATATTTATTGGTGAACCATACAATTTCAATACTCCTTTAACATTTGGTTTATAGATAAGACTAAGCTTGTCTATAATTTACTTAGGCATGACAGTGCTATTGGCTCCACTATCTACCATATAGTTATGAAATAGATAGTCACCAACCATAAAAGAGAGGTATAAGGGAGGATTTTTACTTTAATTTTCCTTATATTTTTCCCCTTTTATCATCTTATGTACCATATTTACTTGATGCTTTATTGGTTGGTCTAAATTATTCAAGACAACTCATTGTCTCTCAACCAATTTTGCAGACACCTTAAGAGCTAAAAGCTCTTAGATGAGCATATATTTTTGTCCTAAAATAGAAAGATAATACCACATGATAATTCTAACATTATATTTATTCATCTAATCCACTATGCTGAATGAAGCTCCACTAATCTTTGGCTGCACCTTTTGAACCACTGGTTGTTCATGGACTAGAGGTATTTGAGGGACCTTCCTAGCCTCTGCATTCTAATTTTTATATGGTATAGGGGAATCAAGTTGATCTTTTATACTCTTGGAAACAACATTAGGATTAATTGAAGCATTATTCACATCTTGAGCCTTATTAATGGCTCTTATTTTATCTTTAGTTACTATTACAACTTGATCATTTAAACTGCTAGTCTCACCACCATGATTAAAAGAAACACAATAATCCATTTGATAGTTTACATTAATGGCATCAGGTTTAAATTTAACTTGTTGAGTCTCTCCTTGGGTTACCAAACTTATCTCTTAATATTGACCTCCTTGAAGAGAAAACTCTTCTTGTGTCATTTGTGGCATAGTAATGCTCTGTGATACCAAGGCTTGGTTTTGAGCATCATTGAGATTGGGGGGTTACCAAATTGAGTCATGCATAAAATTATTTTGAGGTGGTGTGGGAATAATATATTTTGATGTGGAAGGTGCATTAAGATCAATATATGCATATGGTTTAGCTAGAACTATGGCTCTTTGTGCTTAGTCGGGTGGTCTATTTTATCTAAATCCTTGATAAGGAGGACTTTAATCTCTTAAGGGATGATAAGTAGTCTGATTTTGTTTTTGATAGGGCTTATTAGTCTAATAATATTTAATCTTGAGTTGTAGTATTTCATTTCTAAAATATTGAAGCAATCATTTCAGCTCACCAAGCTTATTGGCTTGACTAGAAGGGGATGAAACTCAAGATTGAAGAGGTGAAATAGGGGCTAATGATAGAAAATAAGGAACTTGAGGGGGTTTAATAGATTAAAACTCCAATAATATAGGAATTGGAGGCCTTGGATCAAGCTTACCATCTTGTATCAATCTATTTTCTACTTTTATTGCAACCTCATAAACATTTGGCAATGTATTGCCACCCATGAACATATCATCACACTAATATTAGAATTAAGGGCTCTTAAATAATACAAGAAGTCATATTAATGGGATGTTGTAATCAATGTGTGTATTTTATTCCATGTATTTTTGAATTTGAGTTTGGAATCAGACACGACCTCATTAGGAGATCTCTTTATGTTAGTCAGTTGTTCAACTAAATATAGGTGATCAGATTTGTCCTCAAATTATATAACTAAGGTTGTACCTATAAATGGAATTCAATGGAAGATTTATAAACTAAATATAGGTGATCAGATTTGTCCTCAAATTATATAACTCATCCTAGCTATAAATGGAATTCAATGGAAGATTTATATACCACTATAATGATTTTCCTTTGAAGGAAGTAACAAGCAATCTAATAGACACATTATCTCGAACAACATTGTGATTGGATCAAAGGTTTGTATCATCCTAGATGTGATGAATAGTATTTATTTGATGTTATCCTAATAAAATTGGGATACTCTTAAGGGTATACATAGGAATGTCATCAAAATGGTCCAAATTTAGTGAACTACCTCTATTGAATGGGATAAACACTTGATTATTGATAGCCATTTGTGTAGTGGAGATTCTACTACTTAATATAATAGGATGACCATGAGATGACTATTGATTTTGGAGATAATGTCTTGCCCTATTAGATATTTATTTCTTGTATGAAATTGAAGGCATCCTAGTGGATTCAAGGGTAATACCTTTAATAACTAAACTTTTAATAACCTTTGGCATGAGAATGTTGTTTGGATGGTGCTATGAACCCTATAACTTTAAATATACTTATCTCCTAATGTGATGGATATCCTTTTCTACTATATATGATTCTCCTTAGCTCCAAATTTTAGTTTCTCTATGAGACCTCATTCCATTAGGCATGCCAGAATTGTTGGCATCCTAAGTTTCACATTAGCTAAGAAGGGGATTGTTCAGGTCTTCCTACTCAAACCTAGTCTAATATGGGAATGAAACTAGGTTATGGGTCACCTAATATTGGGTCAGAACTCTAGAGAAAGATGGCTACCTTTTGGGTCTATCACCTATACTAAACCTAAACTAGTTTATTACTAGGAAAAGAGGAGAGAGATAAATAATAATCTATGAAAGCATGCAAAAGGGGGGTGATGCACTAAATTTTTTGATCCTTATACTTTCAAAAGACACACTATATAACACATTCAAGACTAATAAACATCACTTCATTTAATCTTTGATTATCTTCCACATAAGTAAATCATAATAAGGCATTGACTAGTTATCAACCTAATATAGGAGGGTAGTTATCCACTTCCACACTAACTAACATACTATGTATGCACTTAGAATGACCTGTGAGAACTACCAAAACACTACATGAAGGTGAGAAAACCTAGATAGAGGCAAGTAAAACATATATTCACTTAACCACTTCAATTAACTTATGAAACACAATTTGATTCAACTTATAAATGGAGGAGTTCAATCTTTTATTGCATCAACTAAGTGTTACAGTACAAATATTGGCAGAGTCTAGTCATGGTAAAGACAAGGATGATTTTAAAGGTTTATAATCCTATATTTATAGTAGAATGGGATGATATATATGGGTATCATGCATAGAATGATGGAGAAAAGAGCATAATAACTAAGATTTCCAATCATTCAAGCATTGATTCCATTAGAAAAGATCATAATGCCTAAGATTAATTTTAAAAGGTGGTATAATAATCATATCAGTCCCTTTTAATCTATTTTTAGATTGAATTTATGTTCCTTATGGTTAAAATGATAGGATCAAGTCATTTTCAAGCTAAATTCTAACATTGAAGAAGTTACAACAATTGGATCAATCTATTTTGATTTTGTTCCAGCATGGATTGGTCCTTACTAATTCATCTTTGGCATGTAAGAATAGAGAAAAGGTTCATAATCGAGGCTACTAGATTTGGCAATGAACCTATCAAAACTAATGTGTCTACCTCCATGGATTCCCTTCAAAATATTTTCTCTAGTTTGACCTTGATCATATTTAAAGTCTCAAGGCTTAGACTTTTGATATTGGCCCTTGATCTTGATCTAAGATTATAAAAATGTGCCACATGGTAGCTATTCATTTGTTCTTAGGATCCTAATATCAGACAAAATTCCCCTATAATCTCACCATGTGGTATATTTTCATTCATCCCAGGGATATACTAACTCTTTAACCTCTCACTCATCATTGATTTGCTTTAGTATGATGGATTGTGCATCATTGATCAAGCTAGACCCACTAGCTTTATCAGTTACTATACACCATTATATATTTATATAGGCACTTGAGATCTTACCACTTTTCATCTATGCATTTAATCTTAGGATACATTAACCTTTTGATTGTGAGCTCACCATTGATCTTTGATGCATGCTTTAACATGCTTTATTGGATCTTATAGACACACTCACTCATTAGATCACCACTCATCATTATATCCCATCCTATATTCTATGATCTTGACATATGTTATATTTTAATTAAACCTTGGAACATTTGAGTTCAAATGGAGATTTAGCACACTTTTAACTTGACATCCCCATTCATGTCTCACTCTGCTAGTTTAATTTAAACACTTATATCTTGAGATAGATAAAGAATCAAGACACCAAATTTGTGGAGGATGTTTATGGGACAAAAATAATCATGTCCATGCATTATTTTAGATTTTTTTGACCTCATAAGTGCATATATAAAATGTTCAACTAGACTGATATGTTCATTCCCATATGACATACCATGATGGTCTGGTTCCTTAAAATCACCAAGTTCACACTTTAAGCTTGATTAAAGTGTTTCAAAAGATTTTAAATGATAATTTATCTAGATGAAGTATATTTTATCCTCATCATATTATATTTATTCTAAACTAGGACCTTGCTAAACTTTAAACCACATCTAGTCAAAAAAGGCCAAATTTGGCCAATAGAAGCCACAAGTTATTTATGGGAAAACATATTGAGATTGGTAAAGTTCATCATATCTATTGATTTTAACTCTATGTTCTCCTCAAATAAGAATTTGATGATAAGATAAGAAGGCTAAGAAGGATAATGATGATGCAAAGATAAAGTCAAAAAATAGGATATAAAGTCAAATCAATCTATTGTGGTCTATAACCCAATAGGAAGATAAACATACATAGTCATTTAGTATAACTATGTATTGTAAATAGGAAGGTGAAACAGGTTGATAAGGATACATATTCATTAAATTCAACTACGTATATTTGAATAGAGAACTAAATAGGAGGATAAGAAGACACATTCATGTAGATTGATCGTGAAATGCTAGTAGGAAGGTAAAACATAGTCTATAAAAGACTATGTTGACCAAGATGATAGTGTTTTAAAAATAGTAGATTTTTTTCAAAATTATTAGAAGCAATAATGAAATTAAACACACAAATAATTGAATTAATGTGATTGATCCAATTGGGGCACACATCACAAAACCTTACACCAATGCTAGATAATGTAAGATTTTACAATACAACACATAATGATCAAAGAAAAAGTAATCAATTACAAAGTAAGTGATAACTAATTGGTAAACCTAAGTGTCATTATATTATTATAAAGTTTTGATTTTAATGTGATAGGATATTTGGTTAAAATGGGGAACTACAAAGTAGTCTAAAGTTGGTTTTAGGATGTTGGGGCTGAAAGGGATATATGTTGGCAATGGTACTGACTTGGTATTGGGGCCTACCCCTTCACTTCATAATATTATAGTGATAAGGGTGGTAGGTGATTTGCTAATATATACCATTAACCATGTATTTATACTTGCCCAAAAAACCAAGTTTGATTCACCCTTGGTGATGAAATCTAAATAGGTAGGCCTTAAAAAGATACATGCTTAAATGTGTTTTGAATGTTAAGTGATTTTGTAGTGTGTGCAAAAGAGTAAAATAGTGTAACTAAAATGGTAATTAGAAAAACCACATATTTATATTATGTGAGTTAATATAATCATAGAAACAACTTAAAAAATAAATGTGAATTAATTACTAAAAAATAAATGTCGATTCCTTCATTAAAAATAACACATAGTCAATTCAGGAAACATTATATGAAAATAATATAGAACATATTTGTTTGGGTCATTATTTTACTGTATAATCAAGGTCCCTAATAACAAAGTTGAATATGTTGACTATGTCTCTTAGATAGAAGATAAACTATAGAACTAGGTCGACCTAGTTAGTTATAGGGTTGTAGTTTTGAAAACTGCCAACTTATGAAAAATAGAACCGAAGGAAGTATTGAAATGATAAAGAGAGAAATAAAGTAACCTTGGTGGGATTGAAGATGATTTAAATTGAAAATTTTATTTTTTAATGTTTTATATTTTATTTAAAAATTCTAAAAATTGGGTCAACTAGTTTGACCAAGCTTTACAAAATCCTATATGTTGAAGAAGAGATAGGAAACATAGTTGACTTGTTCAACAGTGTTTATTGACCTATATGTTGGCATAAAAAATAAGTAGATAGAGTTGATCTATTTAATAATATATTCTAATTTGGAAATGAATAAGAATATTATGTTACACTATTTGATTAAGTAAACTATAGTTTATGAAGACATGCACAAATAGAACATATTCATTTTGAAGCAACAGTGTGTTACACCTATGCACAAAAAGATAAAACTATATCAACTAGCTCGATACAATACTAAAAATATGGAAACATCTAATAAGATGATAAAAATTATGGTGTGTAATAAAACCTTTAAGGGTTAGATTCATGTTGGGTTCACTAGAATGTATGTAAGGGGAAATGTAACTGATCTATAAGTCAATCTTAGCTTAGAGAAGATAAATCCTACTTACACTTTCGATTGTCGACACATTAGATATTTGGGGTCATGACCAAGATGGATCTATTAGACCTAGCCAAGGGATATCTTAACATAATAATATCACTAGGGAGGGTTCCAAATCCTCTAGTCAAGCAAAACTATGCAATAACTCTAGTTAGGTCCTATGTTTTTATATTTACTAAACTAATAACACGTAAAGTAAAGTCTAATCTAGTGCTCACAAAATCTTGTGGCATAAAGTGGGGGTAGTAAAAATCAAAATTAAACATGCATAGAAGACATATACACATGTTAATATATATGGAATCTTAATTCATGGGAGAGAAGTACAAATGCATATCTATCTATTCTTACAAAGGAGGAACAAAGTTAGGAATGCTTACCTTTGAAGATGAACCTATTGAACCTCAATCTCTCCCTTGGACAATGTGATTCACAATATGTTATTTTGGTATGTAAAGTTGACAAGGATAAATCAGATGTAGGATACATAAACTATCAATAAATCCAAAAGACTTCTCCAAAAGACAATATTTGTATATCTAAAGAAAGTATGAAACCTTAAGCTATGCTCCTCACGTAGAATGGTAGATAAGCAAATCTGTAATATATATCTCTTATTCTTATCTTATTTTATAAATGATGAAATGGATGTGTTTATATAGTTAAATATAAACCTAGTCCTTTCTAAAAGTTTAGCTGATAAGGTTGACCAAATCAACTTTGTATCATTATTGACCAAAAAAATTAGGTCTAGGAGTAGGTCGGCCAGGGGCTGACCTATAACCTAAATGATTTTTTCAATTAGAGTATAGGGTTGATGGGGCCAATAGTGTATCATAAACTATAAAAAAGGATTTTAGGCTAGGGAAGCACTAATGAAGGTAGAAAATGATTAGAAGATGGTGTAAAATATGAAGTAAAGCTTATGGGAATGGTTTTAGGATATGGTTGTGAAGATAACAAGTGGTACTATAGGGAAAACAATCCTAAAAAGCACCAACGGTTTTTCCACCCCTTTCCTAATACACCTATTAAGGCCTACACTTCAATAGATTGAGACTCGATGGGTTACTACAAGAGAGAAAACATCATTAATTGATAAGGTTTGAAAATATTATGTGTATACACTAGACAGATATGGTCACACTATGATTTATCTCCTATTATGGCCTTGTCTCTTATACTTCAATAGTCAATTTTCAAATTTTATCATTAAAAAAAACTCTCCCACACATATGGTAAAGCTGGCTATACAAAATATTCTAAATATTTTCATATAAAGGTACATCAAGGCCACTCATTGCAATTCCAATAGATCTTTCTATAAATTACATTACACACTAGGTAAAAGAGTATTAATTATTCCTATTTCAACTCTGTATAATTTTAATAGTCACTATCCACATCTATATATATTTATTACAATTAAATGGAATTCATTATTACTATTTAAAATCAATCTTCTATCTATAGTTATTCTAGTTACATCGTCATATATCACACAATCACTCTAAGAGGGAAAACTAAATTAGATTTACGTAGCACTAAATAAAAAAGGGTTTTTGAAGCCAACTCATCCATCCTTACAAAACCATTTTTATTCACCCTCTTGTTATCTATTTTTTTTAATGTATGTGTAGGATCTAGGGTTTTATGTTTTACAAGCCTTCTATATAACAACATAGAACATAGATTTAAAAATTCAAAATTTTCAAGCAATTACACAATACCAAATATAAAAATTAGGAATAAAGTCAACCAAAATGTGACTATTTTGGGTAGACAATGCTACATTATTCCCTTATCCACCTCTTATATACATATCCCAACAAACTATGAATTATTATTTTTACCATAATTTTGTTTGCAAGTCAATTTCACATATTTTTTTTCAATTTTAGTTTTTTGTCTTTTCAAAATTCAAATTTCATATTTCAAAATTTCAATTGTCAAATATGGAAAACAGCTATTTTCATTGGCATTATTATAGGTTTCTCATTAAGCAATCTTACATGATCAAGATTCACATCGAAATACAAAGTGGGTATACACACTTAGGTTCATATCTACTTTACTCTAGTAATTTCACTTCAATACATCACTAGAATAATTTAAAAGAAAATTTAAACACATAAAATTAATTATTAAGTTCTTGAAAATGTTTAATCTTGACATCCTTACCTCATTTGGCCCATTTTCCATTATGCTAACTTATAATATCTAAGAGAGCATACTCTGCTCTACAAAAAATATCTTGACAATACTCATAACTTGATTTAAACATCCCTAATCCACTTATAGGCACATATCAGATATTTTATAGCATTCTTTGTCCCTCTATGACAAGACTTTGCTAGGTTGGATAGGATTGCATTATGTCCTTATCCCTCGTGCCCAAATAATAAATTTTTAAACTCAAGATGTTATGCTTAACACATACCACACTTTTAATAATGTAAGTTAGCATAAATATTAAAAATAATCCCCTTTATAATCAAATCAAGGATTCTCCAAACACATCTAACAATAACATGGTGATTGTACTACACACTCAATAGAATAATAATTTTCTTCCAAATTTCAACTATGCATCATTCTAATAGTCATAGGCCAAGTATCAGTATATTTTATTGTAGCTCAAAGGAACTCATTTTCAAGCATTTAAAATAATATATATAGTTTCATTCATCTAAAAAAAAATTAAAAATTCACATAGTCACTCTAGGAGGGAGAACTACATCAGTCTAAGGCTCATTTGGGCTATGTTAGAAAAACTTAAATCACATGGTTTTTTTGAGTGTAGCTTATTGATTCCCATAACCCTATTCCCCTATTTTGGAATTTTATCTCTATTGTGTTTATTATGTAGGATATATGGCTTTATATTTTGCATGTCTCCACATGGAAAATTGGTACACCCAAAAAATTAGTAAACACTCGTAAATAGACACATAAATCTAGATTGAAAAATTAGTCATACTATCCACTATGATGTATCTATAGTCAATAGACAATGTTGTAGTGTGATTATTTCCTCATATCATGACTTGAAACTAATGTATTTTAAATTATTATTTTTAGACATGACATAGTTTGTAGGGCTTTTAAGGTAGTTTACAACATAGTTATCCTACATAGTCAACTTAAAATCAATTTAAAGTACCTTTTGTGATCTATGAATTTGACTCAAGAGAGGATGGTTAGTATTGTGTTATTTTTGAAATGAAAACAAAATGAAATAAACATACTAATATCATAACATATCTAGGCCTAGACACTAGGGAGAGCTTAGTTAACAAAATAAAATGACTATCGCAACTAAAAATCAAGGAATGAAAACACAAGAATTCCTTTCACCTTCCTTGGATGCTCCAAATTCCTTTGTAATGTTGGTTTTCTTG
The DNA here is from genome assembly GCA_037957365.1 of Torreya grandis. Lineage (NCBI taxonomy): Eukaryota > Viridiplantae > Streptophyta > Pinopsida > Cupressales > Taxaceae > Torreya > Torreya grandis. Next base: position 2,601,356 of record JARHVA010000420.1, on the reverse strand, counting down.
GTTTGTGATTCAAGAGGTCTTCTTCAATAGAGTGTGGTTAACTTCATCTCCTCTTGGAACCTTTGGCTTGTAGCTTGGCTTGGCTTGGAATCAATTTGGCATTATAACACTAGTTTCATGAAGATTTTTGGAACCAATCTTACATTATAAATTTGCATTAATTAATCTTAGAAATGATGTTGTGAGGCCTCCTATTTATAGATTTTTGGATTTGATCAGAATCAAACTCAACCATCCATCACAAGATTGAGATGTGTGGTTGAAGATTAATTCAATTTTGCAATTAAAATTTGTAATTATCCTCATCATGGCATTGGAAGAAGGGGAAATTAAGAGGCATGGAGGGCATCATGGAAGGCATTGATGAGGTATGGAGAGCATGAATCTTTATATTTGTGGCATTTATGGCCTATGGATGTCTTCCCAAGAAATGAGGTCACTTGATGATGTAGATATTCCATATTCATTTCCAAAAATAAGCATTCAACAAGTTTCCATGGAATTATTGATTAGGGCTTAAATTGGGTTAATTATCTCTTAAACATGATTACACACTTTTATGCACAAATTACTTAGATTGATTAAAATGCCTTGTTATTGGTCCTAAATTTGACTGGATTGAATTGGAAGGTGCTATTAGATGTGTTGGAACTATATTCCCACTTAAGATGTTTCTAACAACAAATAAGAAAGGCATGAGTCTTGCATTAAAGATTTGATAGGAAAGAGCAGTCCAGAGCATGTAGGTGCAAATTTGGTATTTTGACTCAAAATGAACTGATCGAAGTTAGCTATCCCATAAATTGCATTTCCCCATTTCGGGATACCCTAACCAAAATTAGAATTTGAATGTCATTTTCACATCATTTAACATATTTTAGTGTTTTAGGCCAAATTGTGCATTTTAGATGGAAACTAGCCAAAAGCCTTATTAGAGGTTATCTATGGCCAATTTTAGGTGTTTATAGTTTGCTCCTATTTGGTAAGGCATTGCAAGATATAATCATAGTAATCTCTTCTCAATGAATGAAAAGGCCTTATATGCCTACAACTACAATGATGATAAACTAACTCTATGATGCCCCCTTGAGGGAATGGTTGGTAGAAGTGGATCGACAAACGGTCCCTTAAAAAGAAAGAAATGAAATGAGGGGACCAAAGAAAGAAAATATGATGGGGTGAAAACACAATGATAGTGAAAAATAGTTAAAATCATTGCGAATGCAAGTGGGATGGTGCACTATGGTTTACCCAAAGGTGGTTATATGCATTGTACCCTGATATTGGAAACGTGGTATGATAACACAATGATTTACCCAAAGGTGATTATAATAATTGAGAAGATGGAGCTACCCCAGTTAGGATAGACAAAAAATTTAATAACATGCCCTTGTACGAGCAGAAGAAGTAAAATGGTGACAATACAATGATTTGCCTAAAGGTGGTTTTAATCATTGAGAAATTTAGGTGGGATGGTGTGTAATGATTTTCCCATAGGTGGTTATAATCATTAGACCTCAATTATGGAAAACATGATAAACTTGGATGAGGATGATGATAACTTAACACAAAGGGTAATGATGAATTGGAACAACCTACTAGTATGGAGATGCTAATCTAAACTAAAAAAGATTGAAATTCTTTCATGGTCAATTACTCTATTTGGGATATGATTTGGAGTGGAATCAAGATGTCAATGTTGAAGAGATTTTACTTATTGAATAGACTTCTTGAAGCTAAGGTTTGGTGTAGCATGTGATGGTAGGATTTATGATAAAACACCATAAAGAATTGGCCAAAATATGCATAAAGACTGACTCCCATAATCCAATACCCAATAGAAAATAATACACCAATGATGGAAACCATGCTGACAATATAAACCTATGAATATGGATGGATTAAAGTGTAAGTGTGGGAAAGGAATCACCTAATGAACAAACATAAACTAAATCAAGGCAATATTACTTGAAAGTAAATAAAAGGCAGACAAACAAACAAAATAAGTAGAAATAAACAAATAAACAACAAAATAGAAACCCTACAAACATTGCCCCTAGAAAATAGGTGACAACTTAACAAATAAAAAAATAGGGGAATAGAAGGAAGGGGCTGACTAAGCTATCTCCATATGCACTAGGCAAGTGGATGTTACCTACATAGTTATATGGATGTAATATCCAATAAATTTTTTTTAGGCCAAATGTAGTTCTCCCAGGAAATGGGAAGAAAATGATAACTAATGAAAACAAATAGAATAGATGTGATAAAAGAATAGGAATGGTCTTGTAAAATGGAAAATACATGAGAGAAAAAGGCCAAAAAGGATGAATAAACTAAATGATAAGTAATTCACTTATAACTCAGTAAGGTTTCCCAGAATCCTTAAGGCAAAGAAGTTGTCAATGTTTTTGTTCTTTTCTATTGATTTTACAAATGTTTTGAGAAGTGTTTTGGAGTGTTGTAACTCAATCGAGAATGTTGAGACACTAAATGGTTCAAGCTCACAAAATAGTGAGAGTATTTAAACTAAATTTTCTCACAAAATGGTGAGAGTGTGGCTTCGATTACTCATAAAATAATGAGAGCGTGGCTTCAATTGCTCACAAAACATTGAGAGAGTGACTTAAGTTACTCATAAAATGGTGAGAGCATGGCTTTGATTTCTCCTAAAATGGTGAGAGTGTGGCTTACGTTACTCACAAAATGATGAGAACATTGGGAAAAAGGTAACTGAGATGACCTCAATAAGTATTGAGTGTTGCCTACATAGTCTTAGAATAGGACCTCAAGTCACTATAGTTCTACTCTCATAGTGGAGGAATTTGACTAGTTTAATAGCCAATTCAAACAAAATAGGCATAGTTGGTAAAAAACATAGTATGACATAGGAAGTAGCAATTTGGTACATCAAGGATTATTATTGCCCCTAGTGTACCCATAGGAAGTTATAATTAGGACACGATTGCATAGATCAATGGTACTAATTTGCCTAAAGGTGGTTATAATTAGTAGCAAGATTGGTGGTAAGAAAGGACTACAAAATGAAGGATGTAACTACTGAAACTTATATCACACTATCTAAAAATATGATCCTTGTCTAAAGTTCTTAAACAAATTGATGAACTGATAAGATACCTTGATATTAAAACTATGTAATGAATGATAAAAAACTTCATCAAATAGGCTAGGCTTTAGAACATGCTAGGTTGATAGGTCAAAAATGGAAAGTAATTATGGGAAAGAGGATGAATAAAGGTGGTATGTGTATAAATAAGAATAATGATAAAATTGTATAACTAAAAAGGTCTTTATAGACAATACACCTTAGCATTCAATCATAGTACCTCTTGAGATGAATAATATTCATTAGCTCTTGAAGTTCATCACCATCTATTGTGGCAAGCTTATATACTCCTGATCCATAATCTACAGTGATGACAAAATTCCCTATCTAGTTTGGTTTGAATTTCCCTTTATTTTATTCTTGGCCATGGTATTCTTTGGTTTTCTTTAAGAACAAGATCACCAAGTTTAAATATTCTATACTTCACACACTGATTATAATGGTCTTTGAGTTGATTTTGATACGTTTGAAGATTGTTGACCATGGCTATGCATTTTTCATCAAGTAGATCCAAATCTTGTAGGCGAGCTACTCGATAGTCACGATCATCCAGGACATGCTTGAAAGAGATGCGTAGTGAAGGAAACTTGACCTCAATGGGAAGGATGGGTTTAGTACCATAAAAAAGTATGGAGTGGATTTCGTGGGGGTATGATGATTGGTACAATATTTCTAAAGGGTAGGGAGTATTTGGAGGTGCTAATCACATATCTAGAGGTGCTAGTCATGACTAACATCATTTATAATCTTTTTGAGAATATTGACAATGGTTTCATTGGATGCCTTAGCCTAGCTATTACCTTGAAGGTAATATGATATAGAAAAGTATTGTGTGATGTTGTATTTAGTACATAACTAGTATACATCTTTATTCTTGAATGATCTTCCATTATCAGATATAATGTCAGAGGGAATACCATAACAGTAGATGAGGTGGTTGAAAATGAATTTGGAAATTTGTTTTCTAGTCACGTAAGTGAGGGGTATAGCTTCAAACCACTTAGTGAAATATTTAGTGGTAGTAAGGATATGTTTATGGCCATTAGATTAAGTGGGGTTAATCTTCCCAATGAGGTCAAGTCCCCATGTAGAAAATGGCCATGGTGTTAACATCAGTTTCAAAGTTTTTGCTGGGGCATGAATCAAATTAGCATGCTATTGACATTTGTCACACTTCTTTACATATGCAGTGGCACTTGCATCTATTATGGGCCAATAATAAATAGTACGCAATATATTTTTGGATAGGACTACCCTAATAGAATGGGCTCCACATACTCCTTCGTGAACTTCTCTTAACACTAATGTAGACTTTGCTGAAGTTAAATAATGAAGAAGAGTTCCATAAAAACTATGATGGTAAAGAGTGGATCCAAGTAAAGTATAATTAGTGGAATTTTGAATCAAGGCTTTGGTTTATTTTTGAGATAGGTTAGGTGGTAGAAATTGGTCATGAAGGTATTTGTAAAGGTCTAAGTACCAGATAGAATTAGGACCAATAATATCACAAATCATGGCAATGGTTGAAGGTTCATGAGATGGTGCTAACAAATTCTTGATGAGGAACTGATAATCTTTAGCTTTATCTATTTGTCGAATCATAGAGCCAATAGTATCCATGGCATCTATAGTTATGTTACTATCCCTTGGTATATGCTCAAATTTAATGTTGTAAATTTACTTTTTAAGAGTGTCAACCATGCCTTTATGTGGAACTGGCTTGTCATCTTTGGTCTGAAAATGATCTATGACTTGATTAATGATTAACTAAGAATCACCATAAAATTGAAGATGAGATATATTCCAGTTCACTACTTGTCAAAGTCTTGAAACAAGTGCTTCATACTCAGCCATGTTGTTTATACAAGGAAAGTTGATTCTAAATGATTTAGGGATTAGATCCCCCTATGGTGTAATAAAAAATAGGCCTACTCTTGATCCATGTGTAGTGAATGAACCATAAAAATACAACTTCCAAGGCTTCTCCTCAAGATGTGTATCAATAATGGTTATGATGGATTCATCAAGAAATGGAAACTTGAGTGGCTTTGTGTCCATGAGGGGTGCTTCAGTAAGTTGATCTATAAGATCTTGTCCTTTGATTGATTTTTGATTGACATAATCTATGTCAAACTCACTAAGAAGCATGATCCATTTAGCTACTCTACCTTACAAATATGTTTTAGATAGTAGATACTTGAGTGGATCTACTTTTGAAGTGACCGTGGTTTTATTATTCAACATGAAGTGACGTAGTTTCTGAGCTACAAAAACCATGGCTAGACAATATTTTTTAAGAGGTGTATAGTTATGTTCATATGTAACTAAGGTATGAATTAGGTAGTAAACAACATGATATTTTACATTGTCATCATGTTGAGCCAAGAGTGCCCCTAGAGCATAATTGGTAGCTGATAGGTATAACAAGAATGGCTTTCCTGGCATAGGAGGTAATAAAATAAATGGATTGACAAGATAATCTCTGAGTTGTTAAAAAGCTATTTGGTAGTGATCATCCTAGTGAAATGTAACTCACTTCTTCAAAAGATGCATAAATGGATGGCACTTGTCTATTAACTAAGAGATGAAGCATCGGATGGATTGGATCTTACCCTACAAACTATGAAGTTTCTTCAAATTTGTTAGTGGTGGAATCTCAATTATAGCATGAACTTTAGCTAGATCAAATTCAATAACTCTACAAGACACAATGAAGCTCAGTAATTTACCTAAAGTTACACCAAACACACATTTCTTTGGATTTAGTCTAACTTTGTACTCTCATAGTCTTTTAGATATCTTATGTAGCATTGCTAGATGGTCAACTCTGGTCTTGGATTTTCCTAATATGTCATTGACATAGTATTTAATAATATCATGCATCATATCATGGAATATGATAGTCATGGCTCTTTCATATGTATCTCTTGCATTCTCAAGGCCAAATGAAATCAATTGATAACAAAATATTCCCCATGACTCAAGTGGTGAATGTTATTTTATGCTAATCTTTTGGTGTTATTCTGATCTGATTGTATCCTAAAAATCCATCCATGAGTGAAATAATTTCATAACCTTTCATGGAGTCAACAATAATGTCAATATTAGGAAAGGGAAAATATCTTTAGGATAATTGTTGTTGATGTCTCAAAAATTAGTACAAATTTTTATTCCTTCAAGTTTTTTACTAATATGTACAATATTAGAAATCCATTTAGAATAGTCAATGGATCGAATACATCCTACTTCTAAGAGTTCTTCCAACTCTTTCTTTACTGATACAATAATGTGAAAATGCATCTTACAGAGCTTTTTTTTAACTAGTTTGGCATCAGGATTAACCACAAGGTGGTGTAGAACCAAGGTGGGGTCTAATCCTGGCATGTTAGAATAGGCCCATGTGAATATATCCACAAACTCTCTCAACAAAGTTATAAAAATGTCACATTCCTCCTCAGTGAGGGATGCACCCAATTTTATCCTTTTCAAGTCTAATAGAGTTTTGATGTATACCTCTATTGTATCTTCAATTAGGAGGGTTGAACTATCTTCTAGGATAATAGGCAATAACTTGAATTGTTAGACTATATTAGGGTCCTCTATTAGGAATTTCTCTTTAACTTCTCCTAGACATGATGAATTTGAGTCTCTTAATGGGATATTTGGCCATGTAACAAAAAACAAATATAGATTCTTAGAGAATTTGATCAAATAATTATTATTTCTCAAAATTAAACTCAGATCCATAAGAAATTTCATCATTAGTGGTCTCTTAGTCTAAATTCAAATAAGAATGAACACCCCCATCTAATGGTGCCTAAAATAGGTTTTCACCACTAGATTTGCCTTTATCTTTACTTTTTCCCTTTTCAAAAAGTGCCTCAAAGAGGTTTTCACTTTGGGACCTCAATGTTTTATTTATTTGTTTTTGGCTAAGGGTGTTCACTCACTCTCCAAAATAGGCTACAGGATATAATGTAATTGAGAATCCTAATTTGTGATCTCCCAACAAAACATTGTCTCTAAGGCCTAAGAAATCATAGAATGGCTCATCATTATAGAACTCATCAATTAGTAGACTAGATTCTTGTTGGTCCCAATCTATCAATTATGGATAATATAATGGCAATGGATTGTGATTAATGGCTTGGGTAAGGGTACAAATGGCATTATTATCAAACAAGTTGGTTTCAAATAGGTTATCAGAGGTAAGGTTATGATCAAACTCTAGTTCACTATCGACATCATCATTACTAGTCGCTAGAGATGGAGTTTGAATAAGATATGTGGTGTCACCCCTAGATAGTTTAAATCTAAGTCTATAAGGTCTTTCATACTTAGTTGTAGAAATTAGCTTGATAGTTCCTTGCTAATTCAATCCAAGGCCTCATCCTTCATAATTGTGATGCTATATGATCTTATTGGGAATATGATACTTTGTATTTTTATAAAAATCAACTTGGTCATCATTGTATAACCATGATTCATTCCCTTTAAGAGGGTTAGGTTCTAGGCTAGATGCTATTACAAATGTGATAGGTCCCTTATCTTTGTTCTTTTGTTACTAATGCATATGTGGAATGACTTTAGGTCACCTAAAAATTTTCATATTTTGAGGAAGATTGGTGATATGAAATGTATCGTGGATCACATATTCTCTTGATCTATTATCTAAACTGGTGAAATGATTGGAAGCTTCAAGATGTGGCATGTGGGAAAGAGAATCCAAGGTATTATGATCTATGTAATTATTTGATGAAGGATCAATAAGTATAACCCTTAATTTATCCTTCTTAGAACTTCAATTCATTTTGTACTGATAACTATAACTTTTAAACTCGGCCTCAAGATGCTTACAATGTTCATATGGGTGTAAATCTCCTAGAATATTCACCTCTATCCCTCAATGGGAAAACTTGATACATTGGTGTAGTGTTGATGAGACTACATGAATCTCATGTAACCAAGGTCTACCTAGAAGTATGGTGTATGATAACTTAGGATCCAACACATGGCAAAGTGTATCATGAGTTAAAGGCCCAGTAATAACTAGAAAACTAATGGTGCCCTATGACTCTCTTTCTTGATTATCATAGGATTTAATAGTTATTATTTCTAGTTGGAGATCTATCATTATGTACCCAAGAAGCTTGATGAGCTTAAAAGACACTATGTTGAGGCCAGATCCATTGTCACTAAGGACACATTTCAATTTATGCTATCTAATACAAACTTTTATGTATAATGGGTTATTATGGAGTGGGCCAAGGGAAGACATATCACTTTGGTTAAATGTGACTTGTTGGGATGGAGCTAGGTGTCCAACCAAAGCTTTAAAGTTATCAAGGTATATGTCACTAGCAATAGTAGATTGGGTCAAAAACTCATTCAGGATGTTTTTGTGGATTATTAATATATATAGCAAATCTAAAATAGAAATTTATGTTGGTGTCTTCTATAATTGTTCCACAATATCAAACTTCTTATTTTGGTTAGTAGTGAATTGTTTATTCTGAGGCTAAATGGTTGGTTGGATGATAGGCAAAGTGGTAGATGGTTGTGGGCTTGGGATATTAATCTTTGACCTATGAGTTATGATTACACAATAAGGATTAAATACCAGACTATTGTTGTTAACCAATGTTGGAAATGGTGTGGGAATAAATTGGACAATTCTTAGTTATCAGTGCACTTAAATGTGGTCACAAGTTAAGAATGAGTTATCGCTATAAGATCCAAAAGTGGAAGTCCTAGTTTGTTGGTTTTCCTATATGCACTCCCAGGTCAAAGAAGGATTATCCATGTGATTTGGCTAAATATTGTTATTTAGCAATGGTCTAGGCTGACTAGTGCTTGGTCTAGGATTAATGGAGATGTTATTTATGCTACCCCCTGTAATATGAACTATAGCCTTATTTTAGTCATGTGAAAATGCATGGTAGGCTTGGTGGTTGTTTCCATTCTGACCTTGGTTTTGTCCATTGTTCTGTCATTATGGATTTTATTATTGATTTTGTTGATTCTACTAGTTTAGCCTTTGATTCTGATACTATTTATTTTAATGCTATACTAGCCATTGTTGTTGCTAATTATTCTATTATTATTGATTATTATGTTAGGGAAGGGGTTTTGATAGATCCAAAGAGTTTGATTGGAGGTGAAAGCACCATTATCTAGTTTTACCTCCCCATTTTCCAACATATTTTTAATTAAATGCTTGATTTGGACACATCTTCATAGATTATGCCCATTGACCTGATGATAGTCACAAAATTCATTTTATTGGTACCAATCAGGGTAAGAAATGCCTTCCAGATAATGCTTTGGTATAGGCCAACTAATCAGATTATTGGCAACAAGCTTATGAAATATAGACTCAATAGGTTTTCCTAGGTCACTAAAGACATGATGTGTAGGGATGGTTCTTCTAAGAGGAAGGGTTTGTAATGGTAAAGGCTACTATATTTGTTGTGTAGATGTTGGTTATTACACTTGTGTTATTGGTTGAGGTTGCTAGGTAGGAGTAAGCTAAAAAGGTAGTATAGATGATGTCTACATAATTTGGACATGACAAGAATTGATTACTCCATTTCCCACAACACTCCTATTGTAGTTGAATTGCTTCAGTCTTTCATGATTATTGGCCTATGCTAGTTGTGATGTTTACACTTTATTAGGATGTTGTTAGCTATTTCCATGATTGATAGAATTAAGTTTAATGAATCCTTTATTGATGAGTGCTCACTTGATCAACAAACCTTTATAAATGATCTCTTTGAACGTATGTACACATTGTAGTTCTAGATGATAGGCTATCTCACTATGCAAATTTTTAGTAAACACAACTAATTGTTTATCTAGTAAAATATGGGGGAAATAGCTTGCAAGGGCTCTCCATCACTTTAAATAACTTGTAAAACTCTCCCCAACTTTTTGCTTTGCTTGTGTCAAGTCCACTAATGAAATATCATGCTTGAGATTATAGGAAAATTATTGTACAAATTTATCAAAAAGATCATCAAAGTCTGTTACTAAATTCTTGGGAAACTTTAAAAACCACACCAAGGCTTGTCCAACTAGGCTCCTTTGAAACAATATCAAATGGTATATGTCACTATATGCCACTAGTGGACATGCGATAAAGAATTATGTCAAATGAGTTTTAGGGTCACCATTCCCTTTGTACTAATAAAATATTGGTGGTTCGTATCTTGGAGGAAATGGTATCTATAAATATTCCATGTTGAATGGATAGGAGCACATGCTATCCAATTTGAACTTCTTTGTTTGCTTCCCTACATGAATGCCAACAATCACATCCTTCATATGTTACAATTCTTGGGATAGGAAACTAGAAGGGATATTGGTTTAAGGGATAATGTTGGTTTGGGGATATGGCTAGGAGGTCATAAGTGGAACACTTTGACTAGGGTACAATGGAGATACTTGTTAGGGTATATTGGCTTGGATGGGGAATGGACTAGGAATACACATATGTGGATTAGGATGTACTTGAAATTGTACATTTGGCTATGTGATATTCTAGTTTGGGTTGATGATAAAGGTTTGACCTAGGGGATTTTCTAGTTAGGAGGAAGGTATATAATTATATTGTACTTGCTATGGTTGAAAAGGGACATGATATTGACTAATCAAATCTTGTTGTTGAGTGGGAACTTGTAGACCAAGACCCTATCTCTAAATTTGTGGCACATTTTGAACAAACAGTTGTTTAGTAGGCACTTGAGAAATATGGGAACCTACTTATTGTATGAATCCCTATGGAAAAGTGAAAGTAGGTTACAGATTCAACATTTGTCACTGACTAATATTTATATGTTGTTGACTAGTCATTGCTTCATTTTAGACTGGCATATTAGTTTACGACTAAAAATGTATGTTCATCATTTTTTGGTGGGGTGGAATATTGGCTACCCATGGTTGGGGTGGTAATGTATTCATCCTTTATTGCATTAATATACTAGGTTGTGTTTGCTATTATGGAATACTACTCGCTACTTGTTGAGGAGTAGTAGGATTCATCACATTCTATTATTGAGGCATAACATTAGCCATTATTTGATTATCTAATCTTGTAGGTTGTACACTTGAGGAAGTGGCTAGTTGAGACTGGGGTGCAAAAATTCCTATTCCTTGGTATGATGATCTAATCATGGGATTAACTATAGATACACATTGTTGGCTAGTTGTTTGTTTGTTAGTACCACTTTGATCAAGATTAGATGTTGTTTGCACATTGTCTGCTATGTTTGGCTCACTATTTAGTGTAGAAGTTGAAGACACTTATTCAATAATTGGCATATCTATCAATTTATCTATCAAATCAATTTACATAAATGGGTCAAAAAAATTGAAATGGACCAAAAAAATCAAAATGCTAAACTCTAATGTCAAAGTATTTCAAATCATTCTAATCTAGGAATTTGAAAGTTGCTAGGTTTTTTGGCCAAACATGGCATCAAAAGATAGGCTCAAACAAGGCATGTGCTAGGACTCTTGGCCAAATGGTGTCAAAAGATAGACTTTGAAAATAGATGAAAGTTTTAATCTAACGGATTTGAAACACTTCTAACAAACACTAGGCATTTGATTCTTGGACATGAACTTGGTCAACTGGGTATAAGATATGAAACAAAAGGCACTTTAGAAATAGTTTGTTTTATCATAAATAATGGTATAAAACTTGGTTCCTTTGACAAACAAGCTAGACAAAGGTGAACAGTATAATTGTGCTTCAGACAAAGGATCAAAAGTACACTTGGATCGGTTTGAATATGTAGGAATAAATTTGGAATTCTATGTAAGAAAATCCATGAAACAATGTTTGAAATGATTTTGGTAGCGTAACAATGCTATACTACCAAAAATATGTGAAAAAAAGGTTTTCTTTAAAAACTTTCTACGGCAAAGGTGCTTCCCTACAATTTTGATAGCATAACACTTCTTTTCTTGACTCAAAAATGTTGTGGTTCATAGACTTAAAATGCAAGTGTTTAACACAAAATGGCTTAAGTCTATCAAGTGAGGACAATGATTATGATTCTTAAATGGCTTTCAACCCAAATTGGAAATTAAACCTAAGTTCCCTCAAGTTTAGTGAAAATGGTGAACCCACTTAACACATCAACCCTATGAACTTGTAAAGGTGTAATTTAAAATTTAAATTATAAGTGAAGGAATTAAACAACTTTGGTAAAGGTCTAAACTCAATTGGGTAGCATAACTACACCAAAGTTGATGATATGACTCTCAATATTTTGATGAAATTTGAATAAGTTAAATGGATGATTTCACATAGGCAACATAACGCCTCTTTGTTCATAGAAAAATGAGGACCATATGTTTTGTTTGGGATTATTTTTTTACACCAATTTTTAACTCCAAACAAGATTTTAATCTAGGATAAGACCAACTAATTAATCTCCCTTAGATGCTAAACTTGCAAGGTTACTTGGTACTATTAAAATTCATCAATATACATCATTTGAAAATATTTTAAGTGTTCATCCAAAAGTAAATGTGCATTATATAGTAGAGTTTTTACACCCCGCTTCTCTCAAATGATAGTACTACAACGTAGACCTTGAGGCACACCTTGCACTAAAAATACTTCTCTGGTAAGTGAGGATTTGTATAAATTCTAACAAGTTTTTGAATGATCTAGGGGAATCAATTACACAATGACTTTCATGCCAAATAATGCAAAAGAAAAGCATGAATTTTGGTTTTGTATCACTCAACTTATTGCAAAAAGGTCTAGTCCTTTTTACAACCACTACATCCTGTTGTTCACTCAGTGTAGTGCAATGTCCAAAGTGCCACTATGTCTCTTTTGCAACTCTAAAAGAGTCAAATGAAGTCAATACCGAGATATGAAACCTCAAGTCAATGTTTCCTTAAATAACTTGTGAGAGGTGATGAAGTCCCCCTCACAAGTCAAGATGCATAAAAATAAAGCATCAAAGTAGAAAGACTTTAAGTTCATTTTCAAGGTCACCCAAAACTTTGATGAGTTTTTAGGGAGTGCTTTAGATGACTTTCTTTTTAAGCCTTAGACTAGGCTACTTGAAATAGGAATGGCACTTTTGATTCCAAGGGTTCCATATAGGAGAAAAATGGAAGAGCATACACACAACACCTCTCTTTTTTCCAAACAAGATTTTATTTAAACAACTATTGCAAATAAGAAACTTTTAGAAAGATGAGTTCATTTTTAAGCACCAAATTCAAAAGATTGAGTGGTGTTCATTTGACCCCTTGGTCTTAGTTGTAACTTTGAAAACTAATGTTAAAAACACTTAATTAAACACCTTAAATGTTACTTTAAGCACCAAAATAATGTTCCTAATTCATTTTAAAGCATGCAAAATATGTTCTAAAACATGATTTATCAAACTTGAAATCTGCTAGCTACCTGTCTACCCTTAAGGCATCACCCCAAAATAAAATATGTTAGATTAGAAACATTTTAATGGATTTTCCAAATTTTGTAAAAAAATATATGAAACTTGAAGCTAAACTAATGCCAAATTTTGAAAATTTAGGAGAAAACATGTGGTTTAAAAAAAATCATCAAAAATAGAGTCTATATGACCCCAAACCAAGCATTTTAAAATAGCTCTCAAGTTTGTGTTTTTAAGAAAACATAGTGATCCACGTTAGTTATATGCTTCTGACATCATAAATGTCTAATTGAGATATAATTGATGTCATTTCTACTAACTGATGTTGGTTGAGCCAAGTAATCGATGTTAGTATTCCCTGCTGATGTTGGTTACCGTGTAAACTTGTGGTAATAAAAAATAGCAAAACAAAGTTAGAAAATAAATTTGCAAGAGTTTTAATGATCCAAATGAAGATTTTAAAGATGCAAAATGATATTCTTCATATGTGGGATGTGTCTAGTCCCCTGGGCATGCCATATGTGATCTAGGAATTTGACTCAAGAGAGGATGGTTAGTATTGTGTTAGTTCCAAAATGAAAACAAAATGAAATAAACAAACTAATAACATAACATCTCTAGGATTAGACACTAGGTATAGTTTATTTAACAAAATAAAATGACCAACACAACTAAAAAGCAAGGAATGAAAACATAAGATTTCCTTTCACCTTCCTTGGATGCTCCAAATGCCTTTGTAATGGTGGCTTGCTCGGCTTATGCTTCAAGAGGTCTTCTTAAATGGAGTGTGGTTACATTTATCTCCTCTTGGCACTTTTGGCTTATATCTTGGCTTGGATTGGAATTAATTTAGCATTATAACACTAGTTTCATGAAGCTTTTTGGAACCAATCCTGCATTATAAATTTGCACTAATTAATCTTAGAAATGATGTTGTGAGGCCTCCTATTTATAGATTTTTGGATTTTATTAGAATCAACCTCAACCATCCATCTCAAGATTGAGATGTGTGGTTGAGGATTAATTCAATTTTGTAATTAAATTTTTTTATTATCCTCATCATGGCATTGGAATAAGGGGCAATTAAGAGGCATGGAGGGCATCATGGAAGGCATTGATGAGGCATGAAGGGCATGAATCCTAATATATGTGGCATTTATGGCCTAGGGATGTCATCCCAAGAAATGAGGTCACTTGATGATGCATATATTCCATATTCATTTCCAAAAATAATTATTCAATAAGTTTCCATGGAATTATTGATTAGGTTAATTTGGGTTAATTAGCTTTTAAACATGATTAAGCACTTTTATGCACAAATTACTCAAATTGATCAGAATGCCTTGTTATTGGTCTTAAATTTGATTGGATTGGAATTGGAAAGTTTTTTTAGATGCATTGGAACCATAATCACACTTAGGATGTTTCCAACAATAAATAACAAAGGCATGAGTCTTGTGCAAAATATTTGATAGGAATGAAAAGGCCAGAGCACGTAGGTGCAAATTTGGCATTTTGACTCAAAATGAAATGATCAAAGTTAACTATTTCATAAATTTCATTGCCCCATTTAGGGGTACCCTAGCCAAAATCAGCATTTTAATATGTTAGTTTCACATCATTTAGCATGTTTTAGCGTTTTTAGGCCAAATTGTGTATTTTAGATGGAAACTAGCTAAAAGCCTGATTGGAGGTTATCGGTGGCCAATTTTAGGTGTCTACACCTTTAAATATATATTTAATAATGTAATATTTTTATATAATTTCCAATTCTATAAATTTAGTGTTCTACTTCTAGATATGTATATTTCATGTATACCAAATTCAATAGTTTAGATCTATTAGTTTGATTCATTTTAATTCAAAATAGATTAAATAGTTAGCACATAGAAGATAAAAGTATGGGAAGGAACACCAATATAACATTGATAAATATTATATACATGTGAAAATTTATATGGAGGTAAAATCACTGACATAATGTTGTCCTAGAGATAATTAGTATTTATGGGAACAAACAGATCTTCTAATGGGAACATTGGGTAGAAGCTGCTGAGGGAAGTTGTTCTCCATTATGCACTAATGTGTAGAGAATAAAGTGTCAATAAGATGGATTATTATATATCCAAAATGAAACATGACTTAGAGTCACAAATCATAATAATGATGGAGGATATATCATCTAAAATTAACTCATGACAAAAGAGGATAATGCATGAGGTAGTAACTATTGGGACAAATAATTCCTTAAATAGGGGGTAACCATTCAAAGAGAAGAAACCCAAAAAAGTGTTGGAGTACATATTATATATATATATATTAATAATAAATATTAAGTGTCAATATTATTATTAAGCTAATAACTTGAATATTTTATGGATTGGGTCTTGAATTTGGTGAAATGTTTCATGCAACAAGATATTGAAGACTCTAAGAAGCTAGATTTTATGTCTATGAGGTTGTGTGATAGATCAATAGACTTATGGAGAGATATCCAAGAAATAATTATATTTAATGGAAATAATAAGGTGAATAATTGGTAAAAAATGGTTTCTAAGTTGTTAATCCAAGTGGTGCACCTGTAAGATCAACCTGCATGGTGTAGAAGACTTGAAGTCTTGAGGTGAAAAAGTGTACAGGATAAGGTTTCCTTAAAAAGGGAAAATACAAGAGGAGCCATCTTTTGAGTGTCACAAATCTATTCTGAGGAAAAATAGATTTTTTTTTCAATAATTATAAGAAGATATCCTTACCAAAGTTTTGGAGGATGAGATAGTTGTCAATCCTAGAGTGGGAGAGGCTCTGTAAGAATTTTATCCCAAGGAAAATTTCTTAGAGGAATAACAATAAGATGAAGTAGTGAAACTTTACATGGATATATGTAATTTGTGAAATATGAAACTAGAGGATGTGATGCACATCCATTTTGAGAGTGAGTTGCATATTCATGAGAATATGCATAATAAGAAGGTGGAAGATCTAGAGTGAGTAACAACTACCAATGCAAAGAAGGAATATATTGTACTAATATTAAGGGAAGACAATTAAAAGAATTTTACACATGTGAAATGTGTGAGAAAAAATAAAATTGAATAAGTATGAATTTTGGGAGGCAAAAAGGAAGAAGAGAGATATGATACATAAATTATTTTTATGAGGCATGTGTCAAATGCCTAAGGAAAGAGTAGGGATAAGTCAAACCATAGTCAAATAATTTGTTAGGAATTATTAGTACTCACATTATGTTTTAGGTGTGTTTTTTTATTTTGGGAGAATATAGATTTATGTGTGCACATGAGTTGTTTTTTAGAAAAAGGAACTCACTAGATATTTTAGGATGGAATAAATCTTGTTGAGATATACTATGGAGATTGTAGGAGAGGAGTTAAGATATTTAGGAGATATTTGATAGAGATTAACTCATAATTTGTAAAAGCCTATAAATATATAAATGAAACTCTTGTGAAAGAATTAAATGATCGATTTCATTGTGTATTTTATTTTTTGCAATTTAAAAAAAAATTACATTTGGTATTAGAGCATATTTAGTGTTTGAGAGTAATAATTATATGATAATAATGTTAATGGGTGGATTCATCATTTCCATTATTTCTAAAAATATGTGTCATTATTTGATAATTTTTTTATAGGTAGTAAGTTTATTCTTTTAATTTTTTTTCAAAATATTATGAATTTTTAGAACTATTTGGGAGAAACTTAAAATAAATGAATCATGTCACCCACTAGACAGAGTGACTGGGTATTCATACATTATGAAAAAAATATTGATCTTATAACACTACCTCGAGAGACTCGATATAAGGACTTTTGTACATATATAAGAATGCATTCCAATAGTGTTCATACTAATCATACCATTCACAGTACTTTACACCATATTTTAGGTGATTTGAAGAAGGGTTTTATATAGAATCATGTTTAAGGGTTTGATTTCCTACAGATATTTTTTCTCTTTGAATCTAAATCAAATTATTATACTCAAACATAATACCTATATAGAGATGCACATTTACCATAGCTTCAATTTTCTATTCTACATCTGTGTTTCAGAGTCTCCATCTACTAGATTATTCCCTATATAGTTAATATAACCACTACCTAGTTATCTCAGATCTCTTCTTTGATAATTTACACATGTTTAAAAAAAATTAATTTAAGCTATTAAAATAATGTAATCAAAATATTGAAATAGAAATTTTGATATGTATTGATCTAATATTAAAATATAATAAACTACAGAATTCATAAAAATTAGAAACTTGCTAAAAATAGTAAGTTTTTACTAGGGTTACAGAGTGTGCCTTAAAATAGAATGGATATGATTATGAAAACGTTTTGGAAGTGAAAAATATGTGAAATGACCTTAAAATATATTATTATTATTATTATTATTATTATGAAATAGTAATTCATAGTTTGTTGGGAGAAGTTCATGGGAGGTGGATAGGGGTACACTATAGCCTTGTTTGGCTACTGCAACCACATCCTGATTGACTATATTTATTTGGGCCTATGTGATAGTTTTTAAAGGTATATTTTTATTGTGTGCTGATATATTATGTGGAAGACTTAAAAATATCAAACCCCAGTCTTACACATATACTAGATGATAATTAAACAAAAAAGGGAATAAAAATGAGTTAGTAAAGATAGCCAAGATGGCTTCATAAAGCCCTTATGACTGAGCATTGCTTACGTAGCCCACATAGGCCTAGAGATGATGTAGTTATCCATTTTAGAGTGATTTTATGATCCATGATTATGTAACTAGAATGACTTTAGCTATATTATTGATTAAAACATTTGACAATAGATGCCCTTGACCTATAATAAACAATATCTAGATTTGGATATTGATATTCGGAATGATGTAGAGTTGAAAGAAGAATAAATAATTATATTTTACTTAGTGTGAAATTTTTATTTTTAGAGAGATATAGTGGGGGTATAATGAGTGTCCTTGATGTGCTTTTATAGGAGAATATTTAGAATAGATTTTATAACAAACTTTACAAGCCACGTAGGATATCTACTATGTAATGTATCAATTCAAAAAAATTAAACATTGGATCATGGAAGATAAGGATGCACTAGGGGATACGGCCATAATGTGGTCCTATCCATCTAGTGTAGACTTTCCCTAGAAGACTAAAGACTAAGAGGAATAGGTCTAACAAGATCCTATGGGATGAATAGGGATAAATTTAACTAAAATAAGTATATATAGAAGATATTTTAAATAATAATAGTACAATGAATAATCTCTTATATATTTTGATTTAGTGAAATGGTGAATAGACCAAGTAAGGGTAAGGATGCCAAGAATAAACATTGTCAAGCATTTAGATTTTATGTGTTTACATTTTCCTCCACTTTATTCTAGTGATGAAACATAGTGAAATTGATAGAGTAAAGTAGATTAAAACTTGGGTGTGTATACACAATTTGTATTTGGATATGAAGGTTGATTTTGAAAAATCCTTAATGTAAGGAACCTACAATAATTCCATTAAAAGTAATATTTACTAATATTGAGATTTTTAAATTTGAAATATGATAGAAATATCAAGGAGATAAATTTACCATATAAATTTGGATATGGTTAAGAGAATTCACCTTTGTTGGGACATTTTGACAAGTGTTAAACTATGATGAATTGAGAGCGATCAAGCCTCAATTTGAAAACTTTTGAATGTTCTATAGTTAAAAATATTGTATGATCTAACATATGTTACAAATCTTATTTGAGTGTATAAATTACTTTGTAAAATATTTTAAGGGATGGAACCATGAACTATGACCCACTACATATTAAAAAAATTGAACCATAGATGTTGGGTGTAACCAAACTCTAATGTATCCTACTTGCAACTGAGATGAATCACATTGTTGCAAACAAATCTAGATTCTATTTATAACTTTACAATTTTAAAACTTGATTTTTTAAAATGCCATTATATAAATGTGAACAAGAATATATATCATGTCCCATATATTTTTATTTTATTTAAATTTTATTTCAAGCTGTAATTGAATCTTTGCACTTTGAATTTTTTAATTTTACACTTTTGAAAACTTTTGAAAATTTTCAATTTTTGAAACTATTCGAAACTTGTAATTTGAAATTTTGGTGATGAGTGTAATACATGCCATTATGGTGCCCATATTTTTGGATAAGAGACATATCCTTCAAATCACTTATCTCAAAATAAATTACATTTGAAATATATATTGACATATTAGCACTTTAAATATTTGAAATTGATTACATCATAATATTTTAATATATCATTTAATTTTCATATGAATAATGTGTTAAAAATATATATAATTGAAATATAGAAGTAATGTATGAATGATATACATAATAACACTAGAGTAGAGATAAAGTATATAGGTGATGCATGACATGAGTCATGGAAGGATAGTAAAATAGATAGAATGCATGCTATGAATCTTGAAACCATAGTAAGAAGAAACAAAAATTGAAGTAGTGTCATATAATTTGTCATGTAATTCTCATAATATCTCACTCATAAGGCTCACAAAGCCACATACAAGGGACATGTAAAATTTTTCATAACAGATAAAGGAAAGGGCCACATGTAGATGACATAATGATTCCATACAAAGAATGAATTTGAGCATACAAGGCCAAGGAACACACACATGATAATCAATAAAATATAATCTTTCATGTATTACAATAATAATTAAAATTAAAACATGTAACAAATAAGAGTAGTATAGTTCTATCATATATATGAATATTAATGTTAGAAATTAGTATATTTCATGTAATATGTGAAAAATATGAGTGATCAATAATATATTTATATTATATGTATCTAAACATGGTAAAGAGTTTGTGGATAAATATAACATGAAAAATTATTCATGGAGAACATATATATCCCCCCACCCCTCAACTTAGAGAGGCTGGGTAATAATGAAATCCTAACATTAAAGAATCATGTGGAAGTATGTCTTGTATCACACTTAAGTACCTCATAATAATAATTATGTATAAAAATATTAAATATTATATGTGATTAACATAGAGTAAATAAAATATGAAAATTAGTAAGCTAATAACATTTGAAAATGCTTTAGGTCCTAATTTTGAATTTTTGAAATATATGCATTTTTTTTAATATTTGAATGCGAAGAGAGATTTTAAAAAGATATGATAGGAAGAAAAGATATTAAAAATATAATAAGTGTAGGGGGTTCAAAAAATACTCAAAAAAGTGTAAAATCATAACATGATAAGGTGAAATGCAAGTTATGTGCCCCCAATGTAGATGTAACTTTGAGTCATAGCAATGTAGTGAAAATATGTAAAATATGTAGGAATGTACATGATACTCAAATGGGGAAGAGTTTAAATGTGCTAATGTAAAATTTAGAAATATGAGGTCATGTAAGTTCCATAGGGTGTAGGATATGTAATATTAAATGAGTGGAGTGACATTATGATAGGTGGTTTAGATTGCTCAAATCAATTAGTAAATGAAGAGGGTAAGTACCCAAAGTGTAAAATAAATCCAAGGGGATAAAATAATGTTTGGATAAGGGATATAAGAATTAGAAAGAAATAAAATAAACTATGTGTAATGAACATGAAAGTATTTAATCAAGAGATGCAACACACCTAGTGGGATGGGAGGGAGTGGGAATCTTTGCCCAACTAAGAATCTCATTAGGATGATGCACATAAGTATACCTATTTTAATTATATGAAGGAATGACATATTTTTGGGAAGAAACACAAATCATATATGCCTTTGAATCTGAATAGGAGACATATTCTATGATTTAACCCTATAAATAATTTATCATATGTTCATGTAAGCCTATATCCTCATGTGTAGGTGAAGAATATGTAACTACATGTACCTATGGTGAAGCTATTTGAATAACATGTTTTTCCTTAGGAGATGAAACATTATTTATATGTTCCACTTTTTACATAGGAGGATATAAAATGCACTCATGTGCAAATATATCATGCTCTTAAGATGGAAAATTGATTCTGTAATATGCTCATGTTCATTATAAATTGTAATATGTTTTGGAATATTTTATTGAATATTTATTTAAACTAGTTCATTACCATATTTCTCAATAATTATACTAGGTATTTATTCCATATAATAAGTAAACATCATTTATTATAAAATATATTCATATTATATCTATTGAATTTTGGCCACTTGATTATCATGAATGTATTTGAGACATTTATGTAATATAGAAGGTATTCCTCTAATATTTTATATCTAAGGGTGCCATAATAACATATCAAAGGCCCTTATGCTTGGTAAGATTAGAAATGGAGTAGGTATTATGAGAGACCCGACCTATAAAAGAAGCACTATGTACCCAATAGTATCTTGTGTATGTCCATCAAATTCTTCTACAACTCTAAAATTATCATGTAAATATTATTTTTTATAACCAAGATAATGAAGGAGTGTCATGGGGCACAAATTTTCACTTGATCCAGTTTCTATAATGACACTATGGATGGATTGATTTTTAACATGTGATAGAATAAAAAGTGCATGTCTATATGAATCATAATCAAAATATTTACTATCATCAAATGTGATCATATCTTGTTGGGGATCAACCAACAATAGATTACACTTGTGAAAGCAATAAATGCAGAATTAAATCAGATAGACAAGTAATTAGAATGAGATAATAGCAAGAACAAGAGATACAAGAAACCACCCTGAAAACTTGTATTAACAAACTCTTTACAAAAGGAATACAATTGAAGAAAATTCTTTCTTCCACACCTCTCCTAGATGTATAGATCTCTCACTAGATCTCTATTCCTTAAGAGCTCTCTCTCTCTCTCAAGAACAATCAACTCCAACAAGCCTGGATTGATTCAATTCTGTACTATTCTTCACATACAATGAATTACTACAATAATCCTCTACTAACTACAATAAGCTAGGAAGATCTAATTCTACATATAGAATTAGGAGACTTGAGCATGCACTTCCAACAAACAGTTAAGCCACTTAAACAAGGGCTCTAAAAATAATATTGCTAACAATAGAGACATGAGCTTAAGACTACAACTCAAACTCATCATGCAAACACTCGCTTCTATCCTCAGAAATAGATTTTTGGACGCACAGGTAACCGACGTTGGTTCTTGCTGCTTGCCTGTGACCGCCGTCGGCTGACCCACTGCCGATGTCAGTGCCTCTACAACTGCACCTTGCCGACGTCGGTTGCTCCTGACTGATGCCGGTGTCTGTGTAGACCCGAAACTGATAAAGTATGCTCCTTGGTGAAGCTTTTAGCTCCACACCCTAACAATCTCCCACTTGGAGATAAACAACTACACCAGTACCTGTACAGCATCATCTTCTAGCTCCTCCATCTTCAACTCAATCATGAAGACCAATAGAAGTTGAATAAAGATTCAGCTTCTCCTTTGTAATCGGCTTGGTTAACATATCAACAGGATTCCTATCTGTATGGATCTTCTCCAGCTTCAACTCACCATCTTCCAATACCTGTCATATGAAGTGATACCTTAGCTGTATGTGCTTTGTTCTTGAATGAAAGGCTGAATTTTTAGCCAAATGGATTGCACTCTAACTGTCACTATACAATCTGCAACTCTCATGCTCCCTACCAAGCTCATCCATGAACTGTGTCATCCATATCATCTCTTTGCTAGCCTCTGTGGCTGAAATATACTCTACTTTTGTAGTTGACAAGGCAACAACCTTCTGCAACTTAGATATTCAGCTAACCATTGTTCCACCTATAGTGAAAACATAACCTGTAGTGCTCCTCCTGCCATCCAAATCACCTGCCATATCTAAATCTACATAACCATGTAGAGAAGTATTTGAACCTCCATAGCACAAGTGCCTACTACTGGTTCCTCTCAAATATCTAAGGATCCACTAAATTGCTTTCCAATGTTCCTTACCTGGATTGGCCATATACTTACTTACAACTCCCACTGCTTGGGCAATATCTGGTCTAGTACACACCATTGCATACATCAGACTTCCTACTACGGAAGAATATGGAACCTTACTCATGTACTCTACCTCATCATATGAATTAGGACATTGTTCTTTACTCAACTTAAAATGTCCATCCAAAGGTGTGCTTACCGGTTTAACATCCTGCATATTGAACCGTTTCAACACCTTGTCCACATAATCTTCTTGAGACAATATCAACCTGTGATTTTTCCTGTCTCTCTTAATGATCATGCCAAGGATTTTCTTTGCTACTCCGAAATCCTTCATAGCAAATGTTTGAGCTAATTTCACCTTAAGCTCAGAGATATCCTGCATGTGAGATCCTGTAACCAGCATATCATCTACATACAACAATAGAATAATATATCTACCATTATCAAATCTCTTGAAATACACACAATGGTTAGATTGACACCTACTGTAGCCATGCTCAGTCATAAACCTGTCAAATTTTAAATACCATTGCCTAGGAGCTTGCTTGAGGCCATACAAGCTTTTCTTCAATCTGCACACAAACTTCTCCTTACCTTTGACCTCAAATCCTTCTGGTTGTTCCATATAAATTTCTTCATCTAAATCTCCATGAAGAAACGTTGTCTTAACATCTAGCTGCTCAAGATGCAAATCCTCAAAAGCAACCAAAGACAATACAACCCTTATAGAATTCATTTTAAAAATAGGAGAAAAAATCTCACCAAAGTCAATACCTAGCTTTTGTGCAAATCCTTTTACCACCAATCTAGCCTTATATCTTATCTATCCATTCTCACCTTCTTTCAACCTGTAGGTCCATCTGTTCTTGATTGTTCTTTTACCAGCTGGCAATTCAACCAAATCCCATGTTTGGTTCTCTCTTAAGGACTCCAACTCCTCAACCATGCCATGCTCCCATTGACTCTTGGACTCCACCTATATTGCTTCTTCAAAACTCTCTGGTTATCCACCATCAGTTAGCAATAAATAAAATAAAGGAGAGTATCTAATTGGAGGCTTACTCACCCTTTTTGACCTCTTGATGGGTGTCTGAGACTCATTTACAACACGCTGTCCACCCAAATTCTTTGACAGTGACCGACCTCGGTCACCTCCAGACCTGTTACTGGCCGACGTCGATTCTGCCTGACCGACCTCGGTGCCTATCCTACTGACATCGGTCTCTATACGGCTGACATCGATTTCTGTACTGTCGATGCCAGTTCCTGCCCTATCAACGTCGGTCTCTGTGTTTTCCTGCAAGTGATTATTTCTTTTTCCTGTGAGCTCATCTTGGACTTTCACCTCATCCAATTCACCATTGCTCTGCTCAGATTGATTCAGCTTCCTTAGCTAATCAAAATACATCACTCTTTCATTGAAAACAACATCATAGCTCTTGATTACCTTGTTAGTTTCTAGATTCCATAATCTGTAACCAAAATCATCTGAGCCATAGCCAATAAATGTGCACCTCATAGACTTAGCATCAAGCTTCTTTCTATTTTATTTATCTATGTGCACAAAGGCTTCACAACCAAAAACTTTGAGATATGAGAGATCAACCTTTTTACCTGTCCATGCCTCTTATGGAATACCACCATCCAGAGCTGTAGAGGGTCCTCTATTAATCAGGTACACTGCAGTGTCAACAGCTTGTGCCCAAAACTATAAGCGCAAACTGACATGCAATCTCATACATCTTGCACGCTCCATTATTGTCCTGTTCATCCTTTCAACAATTCCATTCTGCTGAGGTGTCCTTGGAACCATCCTTTACTTGTGGATTCCATGCATATAACAATAATCTCTGAACTTATGACTATAGAACTCACTGCCATTATCAGATCTCAGGCACTTCAATCTTTTACCTATTTCATTCTCAACCATAGCTTTCCAAATCTTAAAAGTCTCAAATACATCAGATTTTCATCTAATACAATAGATCCATACCTTCCTTGTAGCATCATCTATGAAAGATACATAGTACTGTGATCCTCTAATGGAAGCAACCTGAGCCGGTCCCCACATGTCTGTGTGAACAAGCTGTAACTTATGCCTCTTCTTAGTAGACCCAGTCTTGAGAAAACTAACCCTTTTCTATTTTCCAAATACACAGTGCTCACAAAACTCTAGATCTATGCCTTTTAAATCTGAAAGCATACCTTTGGACTTAAGAATTGACATCCCCTTCTCACTCATGTGGCCAAGCCTTGAGTGCCACAATTTAGCATCCACATCTGAAGTAGATAATATAGAAGGAGATTTATTAGTAACACAATTACACAAATAGAGAGTACCTTCTCTCTTACCTCTAGCCATAACAAGTGCACCCTTAGTCACCTTCCAAGATTCTACTGTGAGAGTTACTGTACAACCCTCATCCCCTAACTTTCCTACAAAAATCAAATTTCTCTTCAAGCTAGGAACATGCATCACATCTCTCAACACCCATGTGTTGCTATTCTGCATCTTCAGCTGCACTTTACCTTTGCCAATTATTTTACAGGGCTCATCATCCCCTAGATACACTATTCCAAAATCTCCATGGATATAGTCACTAAAATATTCCCTGTTAGGGGTAGCATGAAAAGATGCACCAGAATTTAACACCCAAGATTCTATATTATTATGCAGAGAGAAAATTAAAGCATCTTGTGAAATACCTGCAACCTTGGCTTCTTCCTTTCCTTCGTGCTGATTGTCCTCTTTAGGCTTTGACCAATAATCTCTGCTTATGTGCCCCATCTTTCCACAATTCTAGCATTGTGGCCTTCTACCATTTCTGGATTTAGATCTGCCTTTCCCCTTAGATTTGGATCTTGATCTTCCTTTCTTGCTCTTTTCTTTTTGCCTCCCCCTGCTCTCAAAACTTAAAGCATTCCCAGATGTCTCTTCTGTGCTTTTCCTACGTATTTCCTCATTCAAGATAACACTAACAACATCCTCTACTTTCAAAATATTTGATGCAGATGCAGTATTACTTACTGCCATTACTAAGCCATGCCAGCTTTCAGGCAAAGAACATAATATTAAAAGAGCTTTTATTTCATCATCAAATACTATATTGACTAAACTTAACTGATTCACAATTCCATTGAAATCATTTAGATGAGTAGAAACAGATCCACCTTCATTCATATGCAAATTAAATAACTGCTTCATAAGATATACCTTATTGGAAGCTGAGGTTTTTTCATACAGATTTGCTAATGTAGTCATCAACTCTACCACAGACTTTGCCTGTGATAAATTGGATATCACAGTGGATGCTAGACTCAGTCTTATAGACCCCAGAGCCTTTCTGTCAAGAACTTCCCATTCTTCATCCTCCATGTCTTTGGGCTTCTTTGCAACCCCACCTAACGGTAAGTAGAGATCTTTCTGATACAGATAATCCTCTATCTGCATTCTCTAATGTTGGTAATTTTTGCCATTGAACTTTTCCATTTTCAGTTTACTTTCATCTGCCATTGCTTCTCCCACTCAAACATAAATCCCTACAGAAACCCCTGTGAGAACTTGTAATCAATACACACTACACAGATTTGAACCACCTGTTAGTGAACCTGAGCTCTGATACCACTTGATGGATATCAAGCTCTGAACCTACAACCAAGGCTCTGATACCACTTGTTGGGGATCAGCCAACAATAGATTACACTTGTGAAAGCAATAAATGTGGAATTAAATCAGATAGACAAGTAATTAGAATGAGATAATAGCAAGAATAAGAGATACAAGAAACCACCCTGAAAACTTGTATTAACAAACTCTTTACAAAAGGAATACAATTGAAGAAACTTCTTTCTTCCACACCTCTCCTAGATGTATAGATCTCTCACTAGATCTCTATTCCTTAAGAGCTCTCTCTCTCAAGAATAATCAACTCCAACAAGCCTAGATTGATTCAGTTCTGTAATGTTCTTCACATATAATGAATTACTACAATAATCCACTACTAACTACAATAAGCTAGGAAGATCTAATTCTACATATAAAATTAGGAGACTTGAGCATGCACTTCCAACAAACAGTTAAGCCACTTGAACAAGGGCTCTAAAAATAATATTGCTAACAATAGAGATGCGAGCTTAAGACTACAACTCAAACTCATGCAAACACTCACTTCTATCCTCAGAAAAAGCTTTCTGGATGCATAGGTAATCGACATCGGTTCCTGCTGCTTGCCTGTGACCACCGTCGGTCGACCCACTACCGACGTCGGTGCCTCTGCAACTGCACCTTGCCAATGTCGGTCACTCCTGACCGACGCCGGTGTCTGTGTAGACCCAAAACTGATAAAGTATGCTCCTTGGTGAAGCTTTTAGCTCCACACCCTAACACTAAGGGTGCCATAATAACATATCAAAGGCCCTTATGCTTAGTAAGATTAGAAATGGAGTAGGTATTATGAGAGACCCGACCTATAAAAGAAGCACTATGTACCCAATAGTATCTTGTGTATGTCCATCAAATTCTTCTACAACTCTAAAATTATCATGTAAATATTATTTTTTATAACCAAGATAATGAAGGAGTGTCATGGTGCACAAATTTTCACTTGATCCAGTTTCTATAATGACACTATGGATGGATTGATTTTTAACATGTGATAGAATAAAAAGTGCGTGTCTATATGAATCATAATCAAACTATTTACTATCATCAAATGTGATCATATGATGTGATGCTTATTTTCTTGTAATAGTACCAATAATTATAACAAGTGGATATACATATGTATAAGGAAGAGGATGAACATTTTATGCATAATGAACTTCAAACTTATCCTTATTATTTGCCTCATGATTTATAAAGAAATATTTATATATTTTCAGATTTGCATTATAATTTGATTATGGTTTATCCTCTTTAATATGGGTGTAAATATCTATTATGTTTTCACTAATGACTTATTTAATATTATGATTAATCTTAAAATATATTTTTAGAAAGCTGAATATATCTATGATAGTCATAATATGCATTGCCATAAAAAATTATAGATTTTGGGTCTATACATATCTATTTCCATTGGTGGAATAAGAGTGATTACATTACATTCTATGAGTTTTTGAAAAAAAAATTAAGATGTGATGGAAACCTTGATAAATTCCTCAATGGAGCTTGTAGTTGAATCTTTTGAGGTGGCTACGATATATCAATAATTTTAACTTCTACTTCAATATTGATTTTAGTCAATTTTCTCTTATAATTGGGTTTGATTTGAAAATTGACATTTGAATTAGAAGGAATATTTGAAACCTTCTCAAGTTTTTTTAAAGTAGGTAACCTGAATTCATGTTCATTGACTATATGGCATAGTTCATCAAAGATTTTAACTTATCAAACATAATAGAATCTTGAAGGGGAAGGAAGAAGCTTTGTTTAAAAATATCTCGGAGCTCATTATAAGACATTTAATTTTTCATTTTGGCAAGTTATTGTAATATTTTAGGTTTTTACTATGTAAATCCTAAACTAGATTAAAGGGTTGGGTTTGTTTCTAATTTGGAATGAAATTGGAAATTATTAATTATATGGAACTTTCAAAAAATAGTAAGAATAAGGAGAAAATGGACTTATCTGAAGATACATAGATTTTTTCATGGATCAAGGTATTGGAAATGCTTGAGAAGACACATGAATATTTCATCTTTTAATTATTTGTCAATATCTAGCTCTAGATAGTAGCACCCCTCTTAGGATAGTAACACCATGTAGCACTAGTGTCTTTTTTTAGTGGTAATGTCTTTTTTATAGTGACTTTCTATAATTTTTTAGGAAGTTGCAAGATATTTTGGGGGTCATTTGGGTGATTCTATGTCATGAGATTTTGGTTGAATCTTATTCAAAATCCTAATGAATACCTACACATATGAAACATTAAACTAATAAAATGTAAAGTAAATGAAAAACTAGGTTGTGGGATGTTACGATCATGTGGAGCCAAACCCTTGTTATCTTGGCCACTAATTACATTAACCCTAATGCTATGGGTCTCAAATCACATGTAGTTATCCCTTAGGGAACACGTACCATCAAATTTCATGATGTTTTAAAATGAATTTCATCTAGGCACTTCTTTAATGAACCATGCAAATGTCTAGGTGTGAAAATTGAGTTGTATGTAGAGTATTTGAGCTATATTATTGGTTTATTTTATGTATATAAATGACAAAATAGTAAGTGATAGATGTAAAATGACTTGTGAGGCTATTTATATAGGAAGATGTTTGCTTTGAATATAATACCTTGTTCATTGGCTAAAAAGTCACAAAAATGATATAAAAACACAAGATAAGGGTCATAGATGGGTTAGGACTCAAAATCAGGTGAAAGGTCTCATTGGACACTAAAGCCATAAGTGGACACTAGTTCTATGTGGTACTAATATAATGAAAGTGACACTAATATCCTATTGGAGCTAATATATCACCCATTTTTGAAAATTAGGACCCTTGAGAAACCTTACAAATTGAACATAAAATATGGCATGATAAGATCATTTGTAGAATATGAAGATCATCCACTTCATCAAAAGCGAGCTTACTTAGTTATGTTTTGCTTTAATTTTAACTAATATTACTAATAAATTGTCTTTATTGCTTTTACTTGTAGGTTCCATGGTGTTTGTCCCTGAGAAATTTATATTCTAAAACCTTGACAAAACCCTCAATTTGAATTTGAATACTGGTATGAACTAATTGGCAAGAATCTTTAAAAAATCCATTTTTGGACCTAAGTGAAAAATTCATATTTTAAGCATAGTTGTGTTTTTTAAAATGAGTAATACTTGATCTAATGTCCTTGGTTCCCTTTGTTATTTACCCCTTTAAAGTCCCTTGTGTATGCCTAACTAGTATTTGTCCTATAGGGTCCTCATAATATTTCCTAGCTTAGCCTAATGTTTTTACCCTAAGGCCCTATTGTATTTATTAATACTAAGAGGATCTTAGTTTTAACACATTAACCTAAACTCCATCTTCTTGAGTCCAATTTTATGTTAGCTTGACCCTTTTGTTTATACCTTAGCCTAAGGTTTTAATCCTAAGGCCCTAATGTATTCATTAATGCAATAAAGACCTTTGTCTTAAAACCTTAGCCTAAGTCTTTTTATCTTAAAAATATTGATTTAAATTCCTTGAATCTTGTAGGATCCAATTACCCTAACTTTATTGTGATATTTGATCCAATGGAGTGAGAAAAACTCAAACTTTGACTTAAACAACATGCAGCTTAGATGATCTAATGGTCAATGCTTTATCATGGCCTTTTGATCATACAGTGTGAAGAAAGACCAATAAAATCCTACACATAACCCCTTAGACCAATCATATTTATGCTCTCAAATCATGATCAACAGTTCTTACTTTATCATGAGGACCTGATTGGATAGATCAAAGCATTATTGAAAGGTCAAAGAAACTACGAAAGCCCTGAATGATCGACACATGGCATCCTTACATTCAAGGGTTAAAAGTAAAGGGGCCCACTCAAACAAAGTAACCAATCGTGAACAAGCTCCTAGATCATGATCCTATGACTCTTGATGTATCATATATTTTGATCTAATAGAGTGAATTAAGTGCAAGATTCTTGAAAGTCCTATAGAGGTGTGAAGTGGTACTCTCACATTGGGTCACTATAATTTGGTGATCTTAAAAAGTGGCATTTGCATGACCATCATTTGACATCTATGAGGACATATTTGACATCCTTGTGACCTTAAACTTTAAGCCCATCAAATTAAAAGCTTTACTAGCTTAAAATTGACATCTTCATGACTATCATTTGATATTTACAAGGACATATTTGACATTTACAAGACCATAAAAGTTAAGATAATGAATTATTCTACCTAGGATTGAAATACATTCCAAAATCTTGTTGAAAGGCTCAAAAATTGATTTACAAGATAAGGGAAATTCTTGAAAGATTCTCAAACATCAGAAATCCTCAGCTTATAAAATATGGAACTAGTCTTATGGTCTAAATATATTCAAAATAAAACTTAGTCTAAATCTATACTTTAGGGTCCCCATGGAATTTTATTTAAATATCATGAACCTTAAACTATAGACTTATACTAAGTCTTATTTTAAAATGATATCTTTGTTATGTAGGACTTAGACCAAGTGATTTATAGCTAAAGGTTTTAATGTGTTTTATCAATACAATAAAATCCTATTGTTATTAGACCATGATTTCATGTTGATCCTTTTGAGCATATTTTATAAGCCTTGGCATAAATATTTTAGACCAATGCATACATTGTGTTTATTTAAACACAATTTAAGCATTGGATTGAAACATTTATCCATGAAATCCTTTGTATAATTAAAAAAACTTAGACATAAATCCATTAGCCTAAGGTTATCTTCATGATTAATAAACATGTAATAAACCTTAGCCTAAAGAATTTAAGACTAAGTCCCATTTTAATAATATACTAACATAAATTTTAAACATATCTATAGATCAATGGTTTGTGCTTCATCATTTGAGGTTGATCTAATGATGTGAGAGCCCTGAAGACTTTTCAATGAAGCCTTGAGAGCCCACAAGCTTAGCGCATGGTGAAAGTACATTTGAGGTAGACCTGACAAGATGATTTGATGGTTTATGAATTGTCATAGGAGTTTGATCCAATGGTTCAAAGGTACCCATGAATTTTCAAAGGATTTCAAGCTCTTTTTTTTTTTTCCAATATTCATTCAATGAAGCACTGACATAAGATACAAAGCATGAGAAAGGCACATAAAGATTCCAAGTGTCACAGCTATGAGGCTTGGTTGAAAAGGAACCAATCAAATGTAAGGGATTATATTATGATAACTGACTTATGCTAATCTTATATTTTGATCCAATGAAATGAAATAAAAGAGGCATTTAAAAATGCCAATAACTAGATCTCAAAAGGCATTTATGAAAAATGCCACATAGATACCACCCAAGTACAAAAGGACAAAATACAAGATTTTATGGGCTCAAAAATGCAAAGGTCTAAATCAAATCCAAGGCATGTATAAGCCAGAGTCTAGATGTATCCTAATATTAAATCTCAAAAGCCCTAAACCCTACATAAAAGTGACTCAATTGAATCCATTTGGTCACAATTTGATCCAAAGAGAGCTTATATTGTGTTCTTAAGTGTATAACAACTTTCACAGAGACTATTTATTATCTGGGTAAATAATTTGTAGAGATAGAGACCATGGCAACTCGTAGATATAAATTAAATAAGGAGACCAAGCTCTACTTATTGACGGATAATGAGGGTTGGATCTTCAAGGACACAAAATTAGATGTTATAGCCCTAAATTTGCTAGGAATTAGGAACTAGTCTAAACTCTTCTTCATAGTAAAAGAATTGAAGACTATCATAATAAAGGAGCAAATAATTGCCAAAGTAAGTTAGAGGCACTATGACCTAGTTGTTGTCCAAATGGCTGGCCTTCACCATGATACTACAAAGCCTAAGGTACTACATTGTATAGATGTCCTGACCCCCATCTTTGTTGATTGTATAATTGATAATGAATGGATCATTTAGGAAGGGAATTAGGAAAATATCTTATATCTCTACTATAGACTTTGAAAAATACTATAATCTCCCTCTCTTTCATGTAGACTTATCTAAAATTAAGGATTAGACCAATAATCATGACCTAGACTCTATCCTTAGACCTTGGTTACACTAAGGCCCTCATATTTTCAGGGAATTTGAAGGAAATATCCCAATGGTATAATTTAAGTAGGGAATTAGAGTTATAATAACCCTATTGAACTAAGCCTTTGGAGCTCCCTCAACTACCTATGTGAATAAAACTTAGGTCCCCTTTATGCATTTCATGGTGGAATAAAATCTCACCCCTCTAATTAGAGATTTGATCAGTGTCTTCCTCACCAATAAATTTAATTCTATAAAAAGGAAGACATCTAAGAAATTTTATATGATTTCCTACTTACTAGATTCCCTAATTTCCTCTATTAACTTCCTAAGAATTAGGAATTGGTCCCTAGATGTCAAAACTACTATTTGACACCACTACTCCAAATTACATATCTTCAAATACAAGAATCATATGCAATTCACTTATGACTAAGTCTTCCCAACCATAGTGGAGGCCATCATAGGTGTTCCCATTCCTAGGGTCCATACACTCATCAATAATTATGTGTAAATGATGGGGGATATATGGTACTACCTTGATTATATAGTCATCAGGATTGAAGGGATCATGTACCAAACATAGGTTGACTAAGGATGAAAAAACATCAGGAGAAGCATGGAAAATGCATCTTTTGTAGTATAAATTATTACCTGGACCATTTTGAATAGCCCAAGAACAACCCTATATCTACAACCAACACCCATAAGGGAAACTTGAACAAAGGCAAGGTGAACATGGCCAAGGCAAAGAGAAAGTGGGAGAGGTGAGATTAGAAGAGGGACTCATGGAGGGGTCCTCATCATTAATTATCCCAAAAAATACACCTTCTTTAATTCAATGTATTGATATTATTACCTTGGAACTAAAAGAGACACTTGAGGGTGCTCTTAATGAGCTTGTATAAGCATATGATATAGATAAGGAGGAGGAGCAGCTTGATGAAGCCCAAGTCCAAGTAAGAGAGCCTAGAGATGATCTTTCTCTAGGTATGATCACTATGTCATCCCAAGAAAATAGGAATTTAGATCTAGCGTTGGTTCCTATAAGACCAAAGAAGAGGCCAAGATTGACCATCTCCTACCCCACAAGTGATATAAATTTGTTCAGTGATGAATTCCCCATCCATGGCTTAGTTATCCTAGACTAGTGCATTTATGGAAAATTTTAAATGATTCCTTCTCTCTCCCATTCATGGGCTATGATAAGAGTTTCTGATGTTGAAATATAGGATGACATGAAGCCATGGATGAGGGCTATGGTGAGGGAATAAGAAGAAAGGATAATTGTGGTCACCCAAGGACCAAAAAGCAAGAAGATGGATAAATTAGGGGCGTCAAGTAACTCAGGTGTGGAGGTCCCAGAATCTCCCAAATTCAAGAAGCCAGTCACTACCATCAAATTCAATCCAAAAATATATGGATTAGAAAGGGTTAACACTAAGATAACCATGGTGGGAATAGAGGAATTTACCTTCCAAAAGGTGGAGGCCTTTATAAGATTAACCCCTATGGGAGGTCAACAACTTGGTGAATCTGCCATTCATGAAGAGGATGTGGAAATCTTGATTGATTCCCAATTAATATAGGCTAAAGCTAGGATCTAGGGCATGAAATAGAGGATCCTAAATTTATAAACTGAAAAATAAAACCTAGAGACATAGGAAGTTCTATCAGTACTTGAGACAATGACCAAGACATTTGATGAGTCATTTTATGACATATTTGAAGCACTCAAAATAATGAATTTGAGGTAGAGTAAATTATCCAAGATTTTGGTCACATAATGAAAAGCCTCAAAGGATAAGATAGTTGATTTTATCAACATTCAAGAAAGGAAATAGATCTTAGGCTTTAAAACCATTAGTTTAGGACACTTGAGCAAAATTGTAAGAACTGTGGTTGACAAGGTTCAAAGTTTGAGTGCATAGCACAATAATGTGGAAAGGCTCCTAGAAGATGACAAGGAGATAATTTAAAGAATTAAATAGCTTCTTAGGACTATTCTTATAGATCTTTCACAACCCACTACCCTTGGAATCATAACTGATGAGGAATTCAAACATAGGGCTACTTTGGTAACTCAAGAAATAAAAGGAAAGAGCTAAGACAAATATAGGGCTGATAATAGTAAGATATTAGACATGATATTCAATGTTGGAGAAATAATAAATGAATATAATAGAATTAAAGAAGCCATGGCTAGAAATGATATAGAACTTGAGGACTTTTCAGATTAAGAGGAATAACATATCCTAAAACATGTTGTGGATCTAGAGCTAGTTGATGAGCAATATGATAAAGCCATAAGAATCCTCCAACAACAACAAGTAGAGAGCCCCCCAAAAAAGTATAAAATATTCCATTTTGTAAAATTTTGTAACATTTTGAAATAGAATGTTCTATTGGAAAGGCATATGCTAGTTTTTAGCATATTTCCCCTAGGTCAGTCTAATTGTAGAAAGCAAGTGTATTCTAGAACCATCTTAGTAAGGACAATTGTTCTTGAATTTTGTACACCTATTTAATGTAACTGATCAGTATACTCCCTAATATTTATATAAAGGTAGGTATTACCATTTGTAAAAAGGAAGAGATTTTGAAAAACTTTTTTACACATAAAGTAATTAATATAATCAAGGAATTCTACAAGGATTGTCCACATTTGATATGTCAATTACTAATATAGCTTTTCTCTCAATTACTATTTTTTCTTGAATTTAAATAGTTTCTTTGAATTTTGGATTGCATTTTCTAATCATAGGGTTTTTAATATGTGCATATGCTATATTGGTTGGATGATCTTAGGTTTTGATTCATTTTGTTTTGCTTTGTATTTATATGTGTAGATGTTATTTGATTATAGTAGTAAATCCTTAAAGTAGGCATGGTTCTTATGTGTCACTCTTTACATCATCCTTTGAAGTTTACCTAATATATAGTGTAATTTGAGCTAAGGCTATTTTACATTGTATAGTGGTTTGAATGCATACTCAGTTGTAATTGATGCTTTGTCATGATATTTAAGACTAAAATTGGTAATCACTCATTCTCTTTTCTACTATACCCTTCTCTTTGCTCCTTCTTTATACCAAATCACTCTAGTTTTAATTTCATTATAAATATCCATTTAGATTAGCTTGTATCTTAAATATGGAATGAAATTCACTTAGTATTAGCATAGATTTTATGTAATTCATAAAGAATGGACCAAGGTGGCTCCCAACCACCAAATCATATAAATATTGTGGAATAGTTTATCTTGGTCTACTTCTATTTCACCATAGGCAACTAGATTGCCAAAAATTACAACTCATGCTCTAAAGTTTCTAAATTATAAAATGATAAGTGTTATTTAAACACTAATAGCACTTGTGGTTCATTTAGAATCATGAACAAGAGAATCTCTATTGGCATTAGAAAGAGGGCAATCTTGGTAAATTATTTGAATATATATTGATCTTAGTCTCTTTGATCTAAGATTAATGTATCTTTGTGTTTTTGAGTAAATTATTTACTTATAAGTATAAATATCATTGATCTTCATGGTTTGTGATGCATCTTTTTTCTTCCTCAGACAAAGATTGATGTTCTTTGAGATATTGATACTTGTTTTTGGTGAATTTATCTTAAACTTTAAAAATCCATAGTATCTGAGGTTAGGACGGCTAAATTTAATCAAGGATTGGCATATATCTCATAGATCTAAGCTATTTTAGGCTTATCATTATAAATATAGACCATATTCATGTAATTTAATGCATCTTTGAGCTAATTCAGTCAAAGATTAATGTCCTTTGTAGTTTTTCATACAACCTTAACAAAATAAGCTCAATGTGTAGGTCTAACTCTTATTATTTATAAAATTTAACTTGATTACATCATATTTCAAGTGGTATCTTCAAAATTCAAGCTAAGATTTCTTAGGATTTGATCAAGATCACACTCAAAAAATATGGAACCTTTACTTGAACTTGAGGTCCACAAAAAATCTAGACATGAAAAAGGTATGTGTAGGAGATCTAAATATCTTCCAAATTTACCCCTTCAAGGTACCTTTTCCTTCAACCTTTATCCAATGATGGCATAGATAGGAGAGTCTTCAATAAATGTACTAGGTGTGGTACATGACCTCCCACACAACCCTAAAAAGTATCTACCTATGTTTAGTCAAATAGATATAGTAAATGTTGAAGAAAATATAAGGTCTTTTAAATTTTCCTTAAGATTACTAAATGTAGTGAATGAAGATGTGGCCTAAATTTTATTCCCATTTACCTTTAAGTATGTTTCCTATGAATTGTTTTTAAATTTTCATAATAATTACATCACCAGTTGGGATGATTTCAACAATGTGTTCATAGATCAATTTGGTAAGATTGTGAGTCTTTGTGTTATTTACCATCAATTCACCACTATTAGAAGGGATGATAGTGAACATATTAGGTCCTTTTATGTAATATTTCAAAATATATTTAGTAAGACCATAAACCCTTATAAGCCTGATGATGTTCTAGCTTTGGAGATCTATAAAGATGCAGTGGATCCTATGACCTCTATATTCTTGAAGATATCTATTCTAACTATAACTTTATTAGCCTAGGCCTATTCTAAATCAATGACCATTAATGATCAAATTCAAACCTAAGGGAACATGGCTTACTTAGCCCCAAACATCAACCCACATATGCCTATGATGAACTTATTCCCCAATAATAACCAAAATATCCTAGGCTTAAACCAACTTCCAAACCTCACTTAATTACCATTAAGTCATGCTTATCCTAATTAGAATTTAGGATTCTTGAGTCAAATTACTAATGGATTCAATGAAAATGATAGAAAGGCTATAGTACCAATTACTAGTGGTAATAATAACCAAGTACATAATTCTAAAACTCCTAAAAATGAGAATGAGTCTATCTTAAAGATGGTCAAAAAGTTGAGCACTAGTTTTCTTCAACTACAAAAATAATTTAAAAATACTGCTAAACATTCAAGTAGGAACTTCTCATTTCAAAGGTATAATAGGCTAAATAATAGGTTTTAGAATGATAGTTTTCATAATAATTGGAATAATGATTTGCCTTCTGAAAAGAAGACCATGGACATTAACCTCACTGATATTGCATTGCCTAATTATTATAGGGTACATTTCACAACCATTCATGGTGAAATTTATTTCATGTATTTTTTCAAAGCCTTTGAGGCTTTAAAAGAATAGTTGGATACATATGAAGTTGTCTTTAATAAGGAAAGTGGTACAGGTGCTTCTTGATCCAAATCATTTGATCAAACCTTCATGGTGGACACCTTTTATTTCCCATTTCAAGAGGAAAATGAACCTAATGAGATTCTTGAAGAGATCCAAGCTTTTCAATAGTTCTTGAAGAAGATATATCCCTTGAGGAATAGAGAGTAGAGGAAGCCCTTAACTACCTCAACACCTCTAAATAATTTTGGAACCCCTCTAGGCACCTCTTCAAACAATAATCTAGAGCCCCCTAAAGGGAGTACTTCTAAACCCAATATTGATTTTCTTAGTTCTTATAATAAAACCAAATATAAAATTATTAAGTACATGAAGAAGATAAAGTATAATATCACTTTACATGAACTCATATAGATTACAAAGCAAAGGGATCTCCCACTATAATCTCTATCAAATAAATCCAACAATCCACCCAAGGTTGATCATGCTAATGTGATTATGCACAAAGCCAAAGTTAAATCTCCTCCTTTCTTGCTCACTATCAAGATGTTTGGTAAGAACTTACATAATTTATTATTAGGCTCAAGTTCTTCTACCAACATCATGATTGTAGGTATATGCAAATAACTTCACCTAACTCCTATTAAGTCTGATAGATTTGTAACTCAGATAAATCTAGGTTAGGGTAATTAGGGAACTTCTAAATGTTTACATGCAACTATCTTCTAAACCTAGGGTTCAAAAACTCATTGATATTCAAGTTGTTGATATACCTGATATTTATGAAATCTTATTAAGTAGGTAATGGATCAAGGATTTTAATGGTTACATGTCCATAGATTTCTCACATTTGTGGCTACCTTGGAAGGGAGTTCCTAATCAAATCAAGATTGAAAGAGAACCAAGGATGAAACACATGTAATGGAAAATAATTACTTAAATGAGAGGGTCAACATAATTGACTCAGAATTAGGGGTTTTTACCCTAGAAAATAATAAGGTATGTGATCCCAAGAATGCTCATGTTGTTCCTGAGCCATTTTGATGGTGCTAGGTGTAATGTTGGATGAGGTGTTGGTGTTGTCTTAACTGACCCTACTAATATAAATTACCGTGCTTCTTATAGGCTCCAATTCCCTTGCACTAAAATTTTTATTAAATATGAAGCCCTTATTCTAGGTTTACAATTTACCATAAAAAATAAGGTTAAAGAACTACTAGTTTATGGGGATTCAGAACTAGTGGCCAACCAAGTAAGAAGCAAATACCAATGCAAGCTCTCACATCTTAAAAGGAACAAGTTCAAAGTTTAGGATTTGATTAAATACTTTGATGATTTTTGGCATCACTTCTATCCCAAGAAAGGAAAACCAAGCTATTGTTGAGTTGGCATCTGCTATAGCCAACCTCATGACCAATCAAGATTCCCCCAATTTTAGCATTGAGTTGATCCATTGTCCTTTACTACTCAATAATGTCAACTATTTTCAAGTTTTCAATGATAATCAATAGATATTAAATTTCATGACCAATTATGGGGATTTTGATTCTCATATTATTGATGAGACCAATGAAAATGCATCTAAGGAAGACAAGTTTGATGGTAAAGTCATTAAGTTGAATGACAACAAGATCCCTAAGGGGATGATTGCTTTAGAGGGACTATTTGATCAGAATAAACTAGTTAAAGTTTCTAAGGTTCCCAAGGTAAGTGGGAAATATTATAATGTTATTGATCTTGGCCTCCAAGATCAACCCCAATTGGTAAATGTTTAAAAATCCTACACAAACATGGAAAATAAGAAATCCAAAGAACTTCTTACCCAATATAAGGATGCCATAACATGGTCCTATGATGACTTAATCATCTTTGATATAAGGGTCATCACACATAATATACCCCTTAAATAAAGTTTCAAACCATTTAGATATAAACAAAGGCTAGTTAACCTTACTGTAAAGCCAATGATCTTTAAAGAGGTTAAAAGATTACTAGATGCTAGGATAGTCTTCCCCATCAAGCACTCTACTTGGGTGGAAAACTTGGTGCCATTTAGGAAGAAGAATGGTGAGATTAGACTTTGTATTGACTTCAAAAAATTAAAAAAAGAACTATAAAAGGACAATTATCCCCTTCCCTCTCTAGACCAAGTGATTCATGTTGTTTTAGGTTCAGCTATGATCTCTTTTTTTGATGGATTTTCAGGATACAACTAGGTGTTGGATGATAGAGAAGATAGGATGAAAATAGGCTTCACAACAAAGTGGGGAACCTTTTATTACAAAAGAATGCCCTTTGGACTAATCAATGCAAGATCAACTTTTCAAATAGCTATGGACCATGCCTTCTAAGGCCTGGTAGGTAAGTGCATTGTTATATATATGGATGATCTAACAATTTTTTTCTAAAAATAGGGAAGATCACTTCATGCACTTATAACAAGTTTTTGAGAGATGTAGAAGGTATAGAATCTCCTTGAACCCTAAGAAGAGTATCTTTTTTCTTACAAAATGGAAATTATTGGGTCATGTTATAACCAAAGATGGGATCTCTATAGATCCTAAAAGAGTGGAGGCCATATCTAGAATAGAGCCTCCAAATAGTAGGACAGAGCTAAAGTTTTTTTTTGGTAAAATAATTTTTTTAAGAAATTTTATTTCTAGCTTTATAAAGATTGTTAAGCCATTGAATAACATGCTGAAGAAGGATGCCAAAGTCACATAGAATGAAGAATCCAACAAGTCATTCAATTATATCAAGGAGGCCATTATCTAAGCTCTAGTACTTATAAGGGACTTATACCTCTATTCCTTTACATCTGACCACACTATGGCTATAATTTTAACCCAAAATATTGATGGGCATGATCACCTAATAGATTTTATGAACACTAATTTAAGAATTCTAAGTTAAATTATTCCTTGACAAATAAGTAGACATATGAATTAATAAAGGTAGTTAAGATATTTAGGCATTATATCCTTAGAAATAAGGTACATGTTATCTTACCTAACCCTACCACCAAGTTTATGTTAAGCCAGAATGACTTTGGGGAATGAAGAGGTAAGTGGATGCTAGTTTTGTAGGAATATGACTTGGAGATGGAAACAACAAAATTGGTAAGGTGCCAAGGTTTGATCTATATGGTTTCTAATGCTAACCTTAGGTTAATTATTGTGTAAGTAGACCAAAAAAACTTTTAAGCTAGTGAATGGTATGATTCAATCACACGTTTGCTAATTAATTATAGTTGTCTTGTAGATCTATCTAGGTAGAAAAAGAGGGCCCTAATATTGAAATATACCCACTAACTAATCAAGGATGGGGTCCTTCATTGAAGAAATTTTGAAGGGGTTTACTTGAGATGTGTCTCACAAGAAGAAGCCACCCAAATCATGAGCACTTTCCATGAAAATTTGGGTAGTGGGCATCCATATGGTAGAACCATAGCCGATAAAATTCTTGGAGATGGCTATTATTATCCAAATATTTTTAAAGATGATCACAAACATGTGATGGAATGCCACTCATGTCAAATTTTTAGTACTAAGGAGACAAAGGAAACAATGCCTATACAACCAATCATGGTTGACAAACCATTTGCACAATGGAGGTAGAATTTGTTTTGGTAATCAAATCAAATATATCTAAAGGTCACAAATATGTCCTAAAAAACACAAACTATTTTACAAGGTGGACTAAAGCTACAACCACTAAGTAGTGCAGGACCAAAGAAGTGATCAACTTCTTGGAAGAAAACATCTATACTAGGTTTGAGACTCTAGCCTCTCTAGTGAGTGATAATGGATTTGCCTTCATATCTATAGAGATGAATAAATGGGCTTATGATAATGGAATTACTCTCAAGTTTTCCTCTAATGATTATCCCCAAGGAAATGGAGTCTTTGAATCTATAAACAAAAACCTAATGAAGGCAACCAAAAAGTCTATTGTAGACAAGCCTAGGACTTGGCATAAGCTCCTTAAATTTTTACTATGCATAGATACGATAAGAATAAATCAATATCTAAGAGCCTCATCATTATTATTGGTATATGAACAAGAACCTATCTTTCATATCACCCTCAAGTTTCTCACATACATATTTATGCAGGAATACATGGAAGAGAGCCAAGAACTTGCCAACTCAATATTTCTAGACATAATTCAGATGGAGGAGTCAAGGGAGAAAGCCTTTTCTAATTTTAGTAGGCATAAAACCAAAGTAAAAATATGCTTTGATAAAACATCAAATATTAAGGTGTTTAGACAAGGATACCTAGTTCTCCTTTAGGACAAAACATCTAAGTCTAAGGGAAAACATGGAAAATTCACATCCTTGTGTATTGGTCCATACTAGATTGAAAAAACATTGGGAAACAACACCTTCAATCTCAAAGATCTACAAGAGGTAGGGTTCACATTTCCCACTAATAGGAAATACCTCAAGTACTGCTTCTCTACTACTCCTCTTGGGTTTTCATGGAGTAAACTATAAGATGGTTAGAATTTAGAGTAGGTATGCTAGTTAATTTCCTTTCAAGTATTTTACTTGTCCCTTATTTCTACATAAGCACATATATATATGTTTATTTTACTTTGCTTTATTTCTTTCATTCTTTCTATTGTGTGTTTATTTCTTGTTGCCTTATTCCTTGGTTTTGATGTCCTTTTGGACAATCCTAATCTCAAGTTATGAAGCTTGCTTGAAACATGCTCAAAATCCAAAAATGTAGGTATGAGCCCCATAAATAATATGATCAAGGTCCTAAAATGTAAGCATAATGTTTTAATCTATAGGAAATGGTAAATACTAATAGAATAAGTTAACTATTTATTGACCATTATCTTGACCTCAAACTAGTTTTAAGAAGACTTGAACTTATAGGGTGAAAACTCAAACTGTCATGGTATAGTTATACTATCACTTAATCAAAATCCTTGCCTAGGATAATGGTTGCATCCATAGGTGATTATCTAAATATTAGACACTTGGCCAAATCCTAAAACCTAGATATTTTGGTTCTCAACCTTGTTGAAAGCATAAAAGTCAAGAGAAAATACAAAAAAGGATACAATGCAAAATCAAAAGCTTTTAGGTATACATGATTTTGGTAATCTCCACTAAGGCTATGGAAACCTAGCTAGTAGTGGAACAAGGCTTTGAGTAGAACCAAAGGCATCTCTATTAGGGCTATGGACACATGACTGGTAGTAAAGCAATGCCCAAGCCTTCTCTAAGAAAAAGCATGGTTCCTCATGAACATATAAACATGTTACAAGTCAAGTATTAGTGATCAAGGATAAGAAACTTGGAAGTTGTTTCTTGAATCTCGTGCAAAATAGTAAGTGGAATAAAATCACACACACAATATGGTTATGTCTTGATGCTTAACCCTAAGTCTGCAAGTGCAAGGTTTATTTCAACTATAATCTAGTATAGATGATGATATTGATCAAATGGAGTGGATGACCTAATTATTTGCCTAAATCAGAGTCTCTATGTTCTAACACATTACTATGTTTCCCCCATGAGTTTCCATTTGTTGGGGCAAACATACCCCTCATTTTTGAAAATTATAACCATTGATAAACCTTGAGAATTGAACATAAAATATGGCATGATAATATAATTTTTATAATATGAAGATCATCCACTTCATCAAAATATAGATTAGTTATGTTTTGATTTAATTTTGACTAAAAGTACTAATAAATGTTCTTTATTGCTTTTAATTGCAGGTTCCATGGTGTTTGTCCCTAGGAAATTCATATTCCAAAACCCTAGTAAAACCCTCAGTTCAAATTTGAATACTAGTGAGAACCAATTGGTGGGAATCTTTAAAAAATCCATTTTTGAACCTAAGTGAAAAATTCATATTTTAAGCATAGTTTTTTTTTTGAACATGACTAATACTTGATCTAATGTCCTTGGTACCCTTTGTTATTTCCCCCTTTAAAGTCCCTTATGTATGCCTAACTAATATTCATCCTATAGGGTCCTCATAATATTTCCTAGCTTATCCTAATGTTTAAACCCTAAGGCCCCATTGTATTTATTAATACTAATAAGACCTTAGTTGTAACACATTAGCCTAAAATCCAACTTCTCAAGTCCAATTTTATGTTAGATTGACCCTTTTAGTTTATACCTTAGCCTAAATTTTTAATCCTAAGGCCCTGACATATTAATTAATACAATTGAGACCTTAGTCTTAAAAACTTAGCTTAAGTCTTTTTATCTTCATGATCCTGACTTAACTTCCTTGCATCTTGTAGGATCTAATGACCCTCACTTTATCATGATATTTGATCTAATGGAGTGAGGAAATCCAAAATTTGACTTAAATAGCATGTACCTTATATGATCTAATGATCCATTATTTATCAT
Organism: Torreya grandis; assembly: GCA_037957365.1. NCBI lineage: Eukaryota > Viridiplantae > Streptophyta > Pinopsida > Cupressales > Taxaceae > Torreya > Torreya grandis. Next base: position 2,556,504 of record JARHVA010000420.1, on the reverse strand, counting down.
GGCCTTCAGATTGGATGACATGAAGAAATACTGACAAAATCCTACACACAATCCCTCACACCAATCACATTCAAGCTATGGGATCATGATCAATGGTTCTCACTTCATCTCAAAGACCCAATTAGATAGAGTAAAGTATAGTTGAAAGGTCAAAGAGACTATAGAAAGATTAAATTATATACATGTGGCACCCTTATATTTAAGGATTAAGAGAAATGGGGATCACCCAAACAAAACAACCAATCATGAGCAAGCTCATGGATCATGATCCTATGGCTCTTGCTGTATCACATATTTTGATCTAATAAAGCAAATTAAGTCCATGTTTCTTGAAAGTCCTATAGAGGTCCCAAGTTGCACTCTCACATTGGGTCACTATAATTTTATGAGATTAAAATTGATGTTCACATGACCATCATTTGATGTTTGTGAGGATGTATTTGACATCTGTATAACTATCAATTTTAAGCCCATCAAATTAAAATCTTCACTAGCTTAAAATTGACATTTGTACGACTATCATTTGATGTTTTCAAGGACATATTTGACATATATAAGACCATAAAAATTAAGCTAATGAATTATTCTACCCAAGATCAAAATACACTCCAAAATCTTGTTGGAAAGCTCAGAAATTGATTTACAAGCTAAGGGAAATTCTTGAAAGATGCTCAAACATAAAAATATCCTCAACCTACAAAATATGCAAATGGTCTTATGGTCTAAATATATACAAAATAAAACTTAGTTAGGGTCCCTATGCCATTTTGTTTAAATATCATGAACCTTAAACTATATACTTATACTAAGTCTTATTTTAAAATCAAATCTTTGTTACGTAGGACTTAGACCAAGTGATTTATAGATAAAGGTTTTAATGTGTTTTATCAATACAATAAAATCATATTGTTATTAAACCATCATGTCATGTTGATCCTTTTGAGAATATTTTATAAGCCTTGGCATAAATATTTTAGACCAATGCATACACTATGTTTATTTAAACACAATGTAAATAATGGCTTAAAACATTTAGCCATGGTCTCCTTTGTATAATTCAAAAAAATTAGACATCCCTTAGCCTAAGTTTTTATTCATGATTAATAAACATGTAATAAACCTTAACCTAAGGAATTTAAGCCTAAGTCAAATTTTAATAATGTACTAACTTAAAGTTTGGACATCGTTGTAGATCAACAATTTGTGCTTTATCACTGGAGGGTTATCCAATGATCCAAGAGCCCTAAAAAAATTTCAATGAAGCCACAAGAGGTAGAAAGCTTGATGCATGGTGAAAACATATTTGAGGTAGAAATGATAGGATGATATGATGGTTCACACTTTGTTTCTAGAGATTGATCCAATGGCATGAAGGCACCCATGACTTTTCAAAGGCCTACAAGCTCACTATGTGGTCAATGTTCATTCAATGAATCACTAACATAAGATATGAAGCATGGGGAAGACATTTAAATATGCCAAGTGTCATAACTATGAGGCTTACTTAAAAATGATATAATTATAGGCAAGGGCTTGGATTATGATTAATAACTTATGTTAATCCTAGATTTTGATCCAATGGAGAAAAATAAAAGAGGCATTTTAAAATGCCAATGGCTAGTACTCAAAAAGAATTTATGAAAAATGCCACGAAAGGCCCAAAACAATGCCATATAGACACTATGCAAGTAGAAGAAAACAAAATATGAGATCTTATGGGCTCATAAATGCAAAGCTATAAAGGCAAAGATATAAATCAAATCTAAGGCATGTATAAGCTAGATTTTGGATATATCCTACCATTAAAGATCAAAAACCCTAAACCTTGCATAAAAGCAACCCAATTGAATCCATTTGGTCACAATTTGATCCAAAGAGGGTTTGATTGTGTTATTGAGCATGAAAAATCTTTCACAAAGACCATTTGTTATCCAAGTAAACAATTTGTAAAAATAGAGACCATGGCAGCTTGTAGACAACAATTGAAGGAAGAGACCAAGCTCTACTTGTTTATGGATAATGAGGGATGGATATTAAAGGACACATAATTGGATGTTGTATCCCTGAATTCCCCAAGAGTTAAGAAATGGTTAAAACTCTTCTTCATGATAGAAGAATTGAAGCCTATCAAAAAAGAGGAGCAAAGAATTGCCACAGTAATCTAGAGGTACTATGACCTATTCACTATCCATATAATCGCCCTTCACCATGTTGTTGTAAAGCCTAAGGTACTACATTGTATATATGTATTTTCCCTCATCTTTGTTGATTGTAAAATTGATAATGAATGGATCATTTAGGAAGGGAATTCTAGGAAAATAGCTTATATCTCTCTTGTAGCCTTTGAGAAATACTATAAGCTCCTTCTCCCCCATGTAGATTTGTCTAAAATTAAGGAGTGGACTAGAAATCATGACCTAGACTCTCTCCTTAGACCTTGGCTACACCAAGGCCCCCATATTTTCAAGGATTTTGAGGGAAAGATTCCAATAGTCTAATTTAGGGAGGGCATTAGATTTATAATGGCCCTATTGAATTGAGCCTTTGAAACCCCTTCAAATACCTATGTGAATAAAATTTGGGTCCCCTTTGTGTATTTCATGATGGAAGAAAATCTCACCCTTGTAATTGGAGATTGATCAGTGTCTTCCTGACCAAGAAATTCACTACTATAAAAAAGAATACATCTAAGAAATTTTATATGATGTCCTTCCTACTAGATTCCCTACTTGCCTCTATCAACTTCCCAAGGATTAGAAATTGGTCCCTAGATGGAAAAACTATTATTTCACACCACTACTCCAAATTGTATATATTCAAGTATAGGAACCATATGTATTTCATTTATGACTATGTCTTCCTAGCCATAGTGGAGGCCATCATAGGTGTTCCCATGCTTAGGGTCCATACACTCATTAATAATTATGTGGAAATGATGGGGGACATATGGTATTACCCTAATTGTATAGTCATCAGGATTGAGGGGATCATGTCCCAACCATTTAGAATACCTGTGTATGTACCAAGTAAGATTTTTTAACAATAAATATCTTCTGAACTAATATATGGCATTAATGGGACATGCAAAGAGAAGAGGAAGGATATTCTCGACCCTTCCCCCTAATTATTGGGAAAACCATATTGAAATATTGGAAACAAGTGGAAATCATGTCCACACACATGGATTCATTTGGCTTTTAGCTGGATGAAATCAAAATGTGGGATCCAAAGAACATAGTGGGTGAGAATTTAAAGTATAAGAAGCTCCTCAAGCTTGAGTATGTCCATCAACTCAGTGTTCATGACACCATTTACATTAAGGCCAATAATTATGAAGAGGTGTTATCCAGGATCCAAGGGCACAACATCAAACTTGAACACAAGTTGACCAAGGATGATAAACCATTAGGAAAAGCATGGAAAATGCATCCTTTGCAATATCACTTACTACCTAGACCATATGGGACAACCTAGGAATAACCCTAGATAGAATATCAACACCCATAGGGACAATTTGAGTAAGGGCAAGGTGAACAAGGTTGAGATAAAAATAAAGTAGGAAAGGTGATATTGGAAGAGAGACCTAGGGAGGGGTCCTCATATTTAACACTCCCACAAAGGACACCTTCCACAATTCAATGCATTGATATGATTGCCTTGGAACCAAAAGAGACACTTGAGGGTGATCTTAAAGAGATTGTAGAAGCATATGATATAGACAAGAAGGAGGAGTAGCTTGAGGAATGCTAAGTCCAAGTAGGAGAGCCTGGAGATGATCTTGCTCTATGTATGGTCCCTATGCCATCCCAACAAAAGAGGAAAGTAGAGATAATATTAGTTATTGTAGGACCAAATAAAAGGCCAATATTGACCATCTCTCACCCCACAAGTGAAATAAAATTGTTCAGTGATGAATTCCCCATCTATAGGCTAGTTATCCTAGACTTGTTCATTTATGGAAAATTACAAAATATTCCTTCTCTCTCCCATTCATGGGCTATGATAAGAGTTGATTATGTTGAAATACAAGATGACATGAAGCCATGGATAAGGGCTATGGTGAGGGAGCAAGAAGAAAGTAGAATTATGGTCACCCAAGGACTAGAAGGTAAGAAGATGGATGCCTTGGGACATCAAGTAGCTTGGGTGTGGAGGTATTAGAACTTATCAAACTCAAGAAGCCAGTCACTACCATCCAATTAAACCCAAAAAAAACTATATTGGAAAGGGTTACCACCAACACAACCATGGTGGGAGCAAAGGAATTCACCTTCCAAAAGGTGGAGCCTTTTGTTGGATTAACCCCTATAGGAGATTAACAGTTTGGTCAAGATACCATTCATGAAGAGGATGTGGAAAGATTAATTGAGGACCAATTACCACAAGCTAAGGCTAGGATCCAGGGCATGAAATTGAGGATCCTAAATTTAGAAAAGGAAAAAAATTAGAGACACAAGTATTTCTATCAGTACTTGAGATAATGACCAAGATGCTTGATGAGTCATTTTATGACATGTTTGAAGCACTCAAAACAAATAAGCTAAGGAATAGTGTATTAGAGTAGTAGAGTAAATTACCCAAGAGTTTGGTCACCCAATTGCAAGCCTTAGAGGATAAAATAACTTATATTCTTAGCATTCAAGCAAGGAAACAAACCCTAGGATTTAAAAACATTAGTTTAGGACACTTGAGCACAATTTTAGGATTTATGTTTGACAAGGTTTAAAGTTTGAGTGCACGGCACAATAATGTAGAAAGGTTCCTAAAAGATGACAAGGAGCTAATTGCAAGAATTGAATAGCTTATTGGGACTATGCTTGTATATTTTGCATAACCCACTAACTTTAGAATCATAAGTGATGAGGAATTCAAACATAGGGATACTTTGGTAACTCAAGAAATCTAAGGAAAGAGCCAAGGCAAATCTGGGGATAATGACAATAAGATCCTAGACATAATATTAAATATTGAAGAAAGAATAAATGAAGCTATGAGAATTAAAGAAGCCATAGCTAGAAATGATAAATAACTCAAAGATTTAGTAATTCAAGAGGAAGAACATATCCTAAAACCTATTTTGGATCTAGAGCTAGTTGATGAGCATCATGCTAAAACCATAAGCATCCTCCTCCAACAAAAAGCAGAGGGCCCACCAATAGATTAGACAATATTATCTTTTGTAATATTTTGAAATAGAATATTTTATTATAAAGGCATTGCTAGTCTATTAACATATCACCTCTAGGTTAGTCTAATTGTAGAAAACAAGTGTATTCTATAACCATCTTAGGAAGAGTAGTTGTCCTTGTCTTTTGTACACCTATATAATGTAACCAACTAGTATACTACCTAATATTTATATAAAGGTATGTATTACCATTTGTAAAAAGGGAAAGATTTTTACTAGATTTTGTACACTTGAATCAATTAATATAATCAAGGAATTCTGCAAGGATTGTCCACATTTGATATGTCAATTGTTAATATAGCTTTTCTCTCAATTACTAGTTTTATGTCTTAAATTTGAATAGTTTATTTAAATTCTAGGTTCTATTTTCTAATCATAGGGTTTATAATCTATGCATATGCTAGATTTGTTGGAGGATCTTAGGTTTTTATTCAGTTCATTTTTCTTTGTATTCAGATGTGCAAATGTTATTTTATTATAGTAGTAAATCCTTCAAGTAGGCCTAGTTCTTACTTGTGACTCTTTACATTATCCTTTGAAGTTTGCTTGATATGTAGTGGAATTTAATCTAAGGCTATTTTACATTATATATTTGTTTGAATGCATACTCAGTTGAAATTAATGCTTTGTCATGATATTTAAGACTAAAATTGGTAATCACTCATTCTATTTTCTGCTCTACCCTTCTCTTTGCTCATTTTTATACCAGAGCACTCTAGTTTTAATTTCATTATAAATATCAATTTAGATTAGTTTGTATCTTATATTTGGAATGTAATTCACTAAGTATTAGCATATATTCTCTACAATTTATAAAGAATGGACCAAGGTGGCTCCCAACCACCAAATCATATAAATATTGTTGAACAGTTTATCTTGTTCTACTGCTATTTCACCACAAGCAACTAGATTACAAAAACCTACAACTCATGCTTTGAATTTTCTAAATTCTAAAATAAGAAGTGTTATTTAAAAACGAAGAGCACTCATGATTGATTTAGAAGAAACAGCATGTCCTAAGGCTCATAATAAATTAAAAATTAGGTAGGATAGGATATGATCCCTAAGGACTAGGAAAAGGGGACTTGTGACTACTAAGAGTTTCAAAAATAGGGAAAATAAGACATAAGAAAGATCAAAAGACTCAATATGACCATGTGAACAAGGACTATAACCATCACTAAGACCCTTATGTCAAAGAGAAAAAAAATACATTGTAATTGTGGTTGCTTGACCAAATTATGGTGTTTACATTTGTACCCATTTTATTATGGTAATACAATGAAATGAAAGTACTAGAATAAAATAAAATAAAAATGCACACATGTACTTACCTATGTGAATGTAATCTAAATTTGGCCCACTTCTTAGCTACAGAAGTGGATAAGAACTGGAGTGTAACATGTGAAAGGGAGACATATGGTGTGAATACCCCCTGTAATGAAACTGAGTATGTAAATTGAATGCATGTTGAAATAAGGCTCACTTTCCCCTATTCTGAATCTTAGTAATGAAAAATGAATGTGTGGAGAAACAAGGCTTGATTTCCCCCACTCTAAATCTAAGTAATGTAAACTAAGTGTATGGATAAACAAGGCTCACTTGCCCCCACTTTGAATTAGAGTAATGTAAACTAGGTCTGGTGTAATGTTATGGATTAACCATTGTAGATGGTCTTATGACCCAAACTGGTGAAAACCTAGTGATGATATTAAGTGTAACCTGATAAATCTAAAAATGGGGACCAAGAATGTGTACTCTACATCATGCCCCCTAATCTTGATATCTGAGTGATGTAGTTATGTATCTAAATATCTGAATGAACTGGTATACCTAAGTCAAAGTTGTATATTTTCATAGAGCATACCTCTAAATACCTATGTTAACTTGCATAACTTATGTATAATTGTGTGTATATATATCTAAAAACCTATTAAGACTTACATAAATCTATGTAGACCTATGCATTTATATATCTAAAAACCTATGAAAACCTATGTAAACCTATGTAGACTTGTGCATCTGTATATCTAAAAACTTGTATGAGCTTGTATAGACCTTTAATTTTATATATTTGAAAAAATGAGAATAAATTGCATAAAATTGTGTATACCTTTGCATATGTATATATAAAAATCTATGAATCTAAATGTCTGTGTAAACCTATGTTCACTTGTGCATTTATATATCTAAAAATATGTGAATCTTAATGCCTGTGTAAACCTATGTAGAGTCATGTGTCTATATATTTGAATGCTTATGTATCTGAATGCCTAAATAAACTTATATTGACTAGTGTGTCTATATATCTAAAAATATATAAATATGAATGTCTGTATAAACCTATGTAGACCTATGTTTCTATAATATCTAAAAATCTATGAATTTGAGGTAATCTATGAATATTTCCACCCCCCTTTGGTGAGAGAGTCACGACTATGATGAGGATATGTAACCAAAAGTGGTAAGTGATTGTGCTAGTTTTAATTAGTATTTTTAATGTTGTATTATGTTTGAATAATGTATTGAATATGTTAGATTTGATATTTTAGTGTGTAATTAGATGGTTTCTTAGTCTACTGTATTGTTAAATATAATGCAATTGTTTTTATCATTTTTAAAGATTTGATAAGGATGAGTGGATTGCTTTAACTAATATGGTACATAGAATATCATTGTCAAGTCCCATGTGCAAAAACTGATTCATGATTTGGATTTATGGTTCTTGACATATGATGATAATAAAAGAGTTGTATTAGTTAGAAAAATTGGCACATAGGGGTAACCTTAGTAAGGTAGCATTGGGTAATTTATGACTTAAATAAGTCACTTTGATTCATTTTTCAATTCATTTAGATCATATGAGTTGAAATCATTTTATGTCTAAGTGAGATAAACATGATGAGGAGATAATGAGATAGTTTGTCATATTATGATGAGGTTGAGGTGCGAATTTAGGCTGGGGAGGAGGTTTGCCTAGTAAGAAACTCAAACTTTTTCTTATTTTTATCATTTTTGTTGTTTTGTTTACTAATTTTTCTAAAAAGGGAATATTTTAGGGATTTTTGGCGCATAGTGTCACTAGTGTCCCCTTTTGGACACTAATGTCTAGGTCTTGGCACTAATGTCTAGGGTGTGGCACTAATGTCCTCTAGGGTAATGCTAGTGTCTAGTAGTCCCAAGATGTGATGCTTAACATTGTTGAATTGTTTATGATGCATATTATTATTTTTTGGGTTTAGTTTTGTGTTGTTGATACCTAATTTGGTTGTAATTTTGCATATTGATTCATGTACGAGATAGTTCCACATTGGGAAGATGATGGAAACTTTGTGGGGTTTGCCCTTGGTTGATGTAGAGATAGAGGTGCTTGAGAGAGAAGGTTTGGGATATGTTTCTTTCCTATATCCTATGCCATGGGATAAGAATATTATTTATGCATTATATGAGAGGTGGGATATAGACACATGTACATTTTGGATACCTATGGGTGAGATGAATGTGACATTAGAGGATGTATATTAGATCCTATAGTTACCAATCTCTAGGAAATGGGATATATTATAGGAGGCCACTAGTTCTTGAGTTATTTAATGGGCATCTAGGTACTTATATGCCATTGGGGTGGGGAATCATTATACACAAAGTTAAAGTGATATATTGATGACCATGATTTTGATGGCCAATGTTCTATGATTGTATAAATTTTTAGCTATGTTGTTGTCATCATTTATTGTTTTAGATGGGAGTGTTATCTTGATTTCCTATAGGATACACGACATAGTGCAGGACATTAAGGACCATAGAAATATGTAATTTTGGGGTTGTACCATGCTATATCATCTATACATGGATCTATATCACTTTATATAAGAGATGAATAGTGGGGATATCAATGCATTGATGTTATTACACTACTAGGCATATAAACACATAGCTATGAGTAGGCTAGTGGCATGTCCATGAGATGGGTGGGCTCATCTAAAGGTGTTTATAGAGAGATGGACTAGGATAAGGCATGTACATAGGAGGATTAATACACAACTTTAGTATTTACTAGATAGTTTAATAGCATAGGATATCATTTAGAGACCTTATAGGGGTTACCAGGGTTAGATTAAGGATAACATATAACTGAGGTAGATTCAAGTTAGTTTTTGGATACATGATCACTGGGATAATACATATGAGTGATTTTAGTATGAGAGGGTCACCTAATAGTTTGGTGTTATATAGGATGCACCCCCAACACCTATAGTGTGGTTGAGGAGTTATTGAGATCCTATGAGACCAGGTAGTAGGCCAAGGCCATCTATTTTTGAACTAGCTCTTATGCCATTAATGAAGCATGATCATGACATGATGTTACTAGATATAGATGATGTTGGAGTGATTGAGGCATATGTAGCTTGGTAGAATAACCATAGATATGAACTTTTATTTTTAGTAGATGGGATGATTGTGGATGAGGTAATAGATGTAGAGCCCCTAAGTGTTGTTGATGGTAATGTAGATACTAGAAAATTGCACATGATAGTTTTAGTTGTTGAAATACCAGGACCCCTATTAGACATTGAGTATAGTTAACCACGTAGTTAGCCAAACTCATAAACCTACTAACCTAAACTTTAACCTACCCTTTTTAACCACTTTTTGACCCTTTTCATCTTTGGAAACTTGAATGTTTATGGTCATCCCAACCATCGATGGTTAGTCTAACCATTGATAGTTAGGTCTCATCACTTCCTCACCTTCTTAACACATCACTAATTATGTGAAGATAATGAGTCATAATTTAATATATTCACCTTATGCAATGTTAACAAACTTCCAAACATTGTGTTTAATAACCTCACCCTATAGGAAACCTTCCATCCTCCAACTTTATTTGCCTATAAAAGGAGGGGAGTGGGAGGTGAAAAGGATCCATGTTTAAGATATTACATCTTGCACATACGTATTCAAGTTCTCTAGCATTCAGTCTCCTTGTAATAAATTAACATCAGTAAAAGAGACCTAAACCTCCATTTAATTTATTTTTGAGTCCAAAGTACCATTACTCTGGTAAAATTGCTTCAGCCTTCAACCATCAACCAACCAACAAGATACAAGTATATTAGTACTTGAGCATTATTATTTTGGATTTCTAACCTCCCTGACCTGATTTGACCTATTTATAACTTGTTTCCTAGCTATCAGATCCTCAACATAACTTCTATCTGACTAATAACCCATTCTATAATTCTTTTCTGATTATCTTCAAAAATCCATAAACAACTATCAATGATTACCCAACCACTGATGCTTTCCTAGTCATTGATGGTTAGATTAACCATCGATAATTCAGCTAACCACCAATGATCATTATGGAATAAAATAATAGAAAGTTATTTTTAGCCCCTTGCCCCCAACCAAACCTAACTTTTTGTATTCCTACATATTCATAGACCCTTTTTTTATTTCCTAAACCTGACTTCACCCATCTCAACATAAATATTGACCCACTTTTTATATATTTAGTCATTTTATTTATAAAGCATTCTACTTTCTTATTGTATTGCATTTAATTTTCTTTATGTAAATACTTTACTTTATCATTTTCAACTTGATTGCTATCAATAGTGGATTGGTAGCCTCCTAGCAAATGTATGCTTCTTAGATCTAGCTCATGCTAGGCAATCCACTTAACTATCTTGCTAATTATCCCCTTTGTTAGTGCTTTCTTATTTTCAAGTTATTCCTTCCTATCCAAAGAGGATCTCTCCACCTTCATCTAGATTATGTGGACATCACCAACTAGGTATTTCTACCACACCCTTATTACTAGTTTCTTATCTTCTTCCAAAACTAATAAATGAGTAGAAATTAAGAGAAACATTTTGGCACACCCAATGGGACTCTAGCATCATTTAGGTGCCCTTTATTTCTTCCTTTATTATATGCTCATTGAATAAAATATGAATTTTATTTTCTCATAAAATAAACCCTTTGCATACATAGATTGTTTGCTTATTTTAGTTCATCTAGTAACTTAAAGGCAAAGTAATTAATCATAGTTTCACTCTTGTATCACACACTTTACAAAAATACATAATCAATAAACACATCAAAATAAACTTGAGACAAGGGCTGACTAAGATTTCATCACCTAGTGGTAAACCTTGCCCTTTGCTAGCAATCCTACTTGAAGGTCATTACTAAGGGGAGAACCAACTCAGCTCTTTGGTTGAGTATAAACTCTAAAATTTAGTATATCTTGCCTAAGTACACAAAACCCTTATTTCTATAGTGTGTGAAGTGAGGGGGTAGGCCCCAATACTAAGCCACATACTAAATATCAATATAGATTCTCTCTTGAGCACTAAACATAACCTAGAACCAGCCTTAGATTTACTCTTTAGTACCTGATCTATAAGCAATTTATTCTTTACACTTTCTAAGGCATAAACCAAAAGAGATATAAAAATAATCCTAAGTTTTAAAATCAATTTTAGTGTATGTTTAGATTGCATTGATTTCTTTTTTTTTTGCTTGTTTTTTGTTTGAGGTGTGAGTTCTTGTCATTTCTTTATTATTTTCTCACATGGTCTTTAATAGAAAACAATTGAGAAATCAAACCAAACAAGGACCACCTTCCTCTTCCTCTTTCTCCTCTATGGAGTATACTTCAAGTGTTAAGGGTTCTCCTCCTCATTCTCCCCCTCATACCATGCCTTAGATAGTTGTTGAGGGTGATGCATATTGTGCCACATTCCTTGATAACAACCCCAAAACCCTCCAACATTACCTTAATACCTTATCCCACTGCACCTTTACTACTTCATTTCCTCCCATGGATCCACCCTTTGGTATAACTCCCCCTCTTATGGTTGATGTTACTTATACCCAACCTTTTATCACCCAAGGCTCTTCTTCTACCAATATCCCATCCACTACCACCACTAAAACATAATCCAACATTCCAACCTATAACCAAACTCATCCTATACCAACCAACACCTCTAATGTAGGGGTAACCTTACCTCTTGTTACCTATACCCCACCTACCAAGGGGACATCTTTTACCCCTATTTCCCCCATTATAACCACTAACCAACCCATCTCTAGCCCTCTCAAAATTTGGTACTTTCCATACCTCCTAACCGTCTACCTATTAGCACTAGATTCACCACCCAACCTTAACATACACCTTCAACTATACCTCCCAATCAACCTTTTTCAATCCCTCAATAAACACCCATGACATCTTACCACTATGTTCTTAATCCACAAGGATACATACCACCTTATACCCAACCTTTTGTGCCTGCATACCAATATGGGGCATCATCCCAACCTTCCATGACCACATACCAATATGTGGTACCTTTTCAACCTTCCACCTCTTATCCATAAATTTCAGCCACCCAACCTCAACTGAACCTAATACCCAACTATAAAACTCCCCAACCTCAAATAGATTTAGTTAAGATGTTGATGGATAAAATGTCCAATCTTAAATCATATATTTCTAGGGCTCATAACCTTCTATCTTATGATCAAATCTGCAATGAACCCATTCATCCATCCATTCCTATCTGACCTTATCCTCATCAATGGGAACTACCTAATTTTTCCAAGTTTCCAAGCAAGGAGGACCCTCAACAACACTTAAGAGCATTCTCCAATTCTTGCTATTTGATTGAATATGATGATGATCTTCTTATTCATAGCTTCCCCATGTCTCTATCTAGACTAGCCTTGGATTGGTGTAGCTTTCTTACCAAGCACTTTATCTTCTCCTTTTCTCAACTAGCCCAGATATATTTAGATCACTTTTCATTCAATATATCTAAAAAGGTTTCCATTACCAACCTTTACTCCATTAGTCAATCTAATGATGAATACATTGTCAATTTTGTAGCTATATGGAGGGGTCTCATTAACCAAATTTATTTCTCATTACCCCAACCTAAACCAATTGAACTCTTTTCTTGAGGTTCACCAAACATATTATTCTAACTCTTCAGGTTTAGAATTTTAGAACCTTTGATCAAGCATTTACCATGGCATCAAACCTTAAAATTAGAGCCATTAATGAAGGGAAATTTAAACTAAGAAACAAGAATTCCAACTTTAAATCCAATGAACCTTCCTCTACCAAAACTAGTAACCCATCCAACCATCCCAACACTAAGATAAAGGCAACCACAAACATGGTTGTATTAAAATCCACTCCACCTCTAATTATCAACCAACCAAATCAATCCAACTCTTTTAACACATCAAACCAATAAACTCGCAACCAAAACCAAACCACTCCAAAGATATATACTCCCATTGGGGAATCATATGCATCAGTTTTGGATATACTACTTAAATCTAACCTCATCCAAATTCCTCCTATTAAACCACCCCAACAATTCAATTATTCTCACCCCACACCTAGATGGCACAATGACAATGATCTATGTGCCTTCCATTACATTGTTGGACCTGATGTGAGTAGATGTAATACCTTTAAAACTATTGTCCAAAACATGATTGACAAGGGTGAACTTGTATTAGTCAATCCCAATGCACCTCTAAACCAATCATTAGACATCTTGTGAAATTTTTTTCCTAAACATGCACCTTCCACAAACCATGATAATAGCCAACTAAGATCATCTCATGCTCATAAGGTACACACAATTAATGTTGCTACCATTGAACCTATTGTTGATGAAACTGCTACCTCAACTACCTCTTATTCCACCCCACTTATTGAAGTTGTGTAATACTATTTTATTCCTTTCAAAAACCAAGGAAAATAAGAAACCTCCTCTCTTTCAATTAAAGACACCATTAACTCACCCACCTCTCCTTTGATAGAAACACAAAAGGAGACAACCATTACATCAACCACTTTTTCCTCTAATACACTTATGGAAGTGGTTGAATCACCACTCTATTATTTGAACATCCAAACAAAGGAATCAACCACCTCACTTTCCGTATTTGAACAAACCACACCCCCTTACCTACCATAGAACCAATCACTCCTTTGGAAACCACTCCAGGAAGAGATCATCTCCTCTATTCTTTCCATAGAGAGACCATCTTCTTCAATGATCAAACCTTCCATCCAAGATAAAGGCAAAAAAATTATTCCTTGACCTCAAATTAGGGGGTTTAATAATTGAAACCAAAAACCAAGGAATCAAACCCATCTATAAACCTTTTTCTAGATTGGTCTAAAATCTAGAGTTTACTTCTCAACCTAATCTAGATAGGGCCACCTTTTGGCACTATCTTGGGCAACCTTACCAAAAAAAACAAGAACCTTTAACCTCACTTACATCCACTCTCAAACCCATCATTACCTTAACCCCATATCTAGATACTTCTTCCTCTAAGACCATTGGATAATCATCCAACCCATCTCAATCTAAAATTGCTAAATCATCCTATACCCCTTTGACCAAACCCATCAAGAATATAGGAATACATCCTATCCCTAGCTTGGCTCATCCATCTTTGAAGTTGGACTTAACCTCATCAAGTCCACCAAATAAACCTTTGACTAAACCTATCAAAATGATGGAATCACCCAAACCATCTATAATTAGACCTATACCACCCCCTTCTCTTCTACCTTCAATTTTAGGACTTCATCCATCTACTATCCCCATTACCTATTCTTCCTCTATTAAACCTTCCCCTTTTACTCTACCTATACCTACCTCTACCAAAACAACAAAATAACCATCATTATTAACTAACCTAGCTACCTCTACTTCCCACCTATCACCAAATCTTCACCCTCCACCTCTAAATCTTCTATGAAACCAACCAAGCAATCCCAACCAAAACCACCTACCAAAACATTCCCACCACCTCCAACCTCCATGGTAAAGGCTACTCCCAAGAAAGATCCCACTCCTAAAACCAAAAACCCAACACCCTTAAGACCTTTGGTTGAATCTTATTCCACCATTATACAAAGGTTGTTGTAAATCTCTTATTTAAACTTACCACCCATCAAACCTTTCACTCCTTCATGTCTTAAAATAGCATGATTCAATGATAATTTTATTTTCCTATACCATAAGACACTAGGACATGATATGAAAAACTATAAACATCTCCAAACACTTATCCATATCCTATGGGATGAGGATGATTTGTTATCAGATTAACCTCACTTGATCCCCTTACTAACTCAAACCATACAACATTTACCTACTCCCCCACTCTCACCTAATATTGAGGATGATAGAAGCATCAATCCAAACCAACACTTCCTATTATCCACACCATTCATATGGTTACCCAATCTTAGGCCCAATATAAAGATAAGGGAAATGAAAAAGTTTCCATTCTATGGACCTACCCTTCAAACCCTTAACCTTCCATTTGAACTCAAACACCTTCACCATTACGTAAACCCAAAGTATCTATCTTTGGTGCATCCCCTTCTAACCTTTTTGAATCCATTCAACATGTAGTGTTGAAACAACTTCACCAAACATTGATGAAGATGAGTCTTTATGAACTAATCAACACCTCACTTCCTCATCATGAAACATTGATAGATATTTTGTAATCCATTGAGGTTCAAAATGAAGATCCTCAACACCTTGTAGCCTTTGTCAAAGCCCTTCAAGTTTCCACCCTAGTCACCTTTAAGGATTCAAAAATACCTTCTATACATCTTGAAGTTCCTGATCCTCCCCTCTTTATCACAACATAAATCAACCAAACCTACATCAAAATGGTGATGATTGATGGAGGGGCCAATATCAACATTATCTCTTCCCGTGCCTATGACCAACTTGACCTACCAAAGAACATCATGTTTAAAAATGTAATGGTTATTCATTCTTTTAATAACACTATGAACACTAACTTGGGAATAGTTATTTTCCATATTCATTTTAGACCCCATACCATTCTAAAACTCTTTTATGTTGTAGAGGGAAATTTCCAATATAAAATTTTACTTGGATGTCCTTGGATACAGGTTATGATTTTTGTCCTTTCCACTCTACATCATTGCATTAAATTTGAGCATGAAGGTCAATGTCATCACCATATCAGCTAACCATAGTCCCTTTGTATCTTGGAATATGATGTACAAACCTAATGATGTTCTTCTTCCTCAACCATCCACTGCACCATTAACTACCAATAATTTCACCCCCATAGCTGATGAAGCTTCAATAATCTCATCCATTACTTCTTCATATATCCCCATAGAGGACCCCTTGGAACCCACATTCCAATGTCTCTCAGTTAGGGAATATCATCTTCTAGCTTTGGATGCTTTCCCTACTCCTTAAGAGTATGGAAACCTCACCCATGATCTTAGTTATGGACCTTACATCAGAACCATCATCCATTTTTGGCCTCCTAATCATAAAACTAATTTCATCTATGGGGAACTCAATCATCCACTTTTTGTTTCCTCTACCACCTCTTATATCCAACCATTCACCTTTGACTTCTCCTATCTGAATAAACCTACCTTTGCCAAAGTTTACCTTCATAGGTGTGCTTGGAAGGGGTTTGGCCTTGGCATTTATAAATAGGGACGTCATGAACTACCCATAATTAAAACCTAAAAACCTCA
Organism: Torreya grandis; assembly: GCA_037957365.1. Taxonomy (NCBI): domain Eukaryota; kingdom Viridiplantae; phylum Streptophyta; class Pinopsida; order Cupressales; family Taxaceae; genus Torreya; species Torreya grandis. Next base: position 2,539,723 of record JARHVA010000420.1, on the reverse strand, counting down.
TGATTTATTTGGCCTTGGTTTCATACCACCAAAAGAACCCACCTCACCTAAACCCATCACCACCATTGAGGATATCCCATACTCACCAACCCCATCTCCATCAAAGTTAGAGGACTCCAATATCATCCAATATAATTTTTTTGTTATCAATACAATTAGTTTTTCCCCCCTGACATATCAAAATGGAAGTGAAACTAAACCTTTTCCTCTCATCCATCCTAAAATGGTAGAAAATGATTCTCCTACCTTCAATACCATCCAACATTAGGATGATGATTCCATTCTCACATACCTAAATGTGGGGTATTATTATATACATAAACACATTCCTCCTAGAAACCAAACCATGTTGAACTAATCTACCATTTATGTCAACTTGGGCACTTAGGATAACCCCTGTATTGTCAAGATCAAACAATCCTTGAATTCTATATAACAACAAGATTACCCTTCCTTCATGATCAAAGCATAGAATTTTATTGATTGTATTAGTATATTCCAAATATTTATCCTTCCATTTCTCTCCACAACATCATCACCTATCTTGATGCTAAGATTTTTTGGTAAAAGTTTCATAAGATGCACCCTTGCATCACTTTTCTAGTCAAAGAAGAACTTCAATGCCTCTTATCTGCCAACTTCATTCAACCCATTGATTATCCCCAATGGGTTTAAAACATCATTCCAATTACCAAACCTATAGGGGGGCTTCATTTTTATATCAAATTTCATGACCTTAACCTTGTTTTCTTAAAGGATGACTTTCCTTTACCTATCATTGACCAACTTGTTGATCTTATAGTTGGCCATGAGATGTTATCTCTCATGGATGATTTTTTGAGATACAATTATATATTTTTTGCTTTAAAAGATCAACATGAAACCTCTTTCATCACCCTATGGGTAACCTTCTATTATAGAGTCATGTCATTTGGTCTAAAAAATGCTAGTACAACCTACCAGCATGCCATTGCCTACATCTTCCATGATCTAATCCATAAAATCATAAAATACTATGTAGATGATATCCTTAGGATATACACACATTTTAAGGATCACATATAAATTCTCAAAATCATATTTTAATACCTCATCCATTTCCATGTCAGACTCAACCCCAATAAATGTATCTTTTGGGTTCTTTCTTGAAAGCTCCTTGGCTTCATTGTCTCCCTTAGAGGAATCAAATTAGACCCTACCAAATTTAGAGAAATTTTGGAAATGCCACCTCCTACTCACCTTAAGCAACTCCATAGATTTTAGGGGAATCTCCAATCAATATGGTGATTCATCTCTCAATTATCAGATAAATGTCAACCTTTTCACCATCTCCTTAACAAAGATACATCTTTCAAGTGGACTAAATATTGCCAACAAGCATTTGATTTACTCAAAGAATACCTTCTTTCTCCACCTATCTTGACTCCTCCTAAAGAGGATCAACCATTCTACCTTTACATCTCCACTACTAACCATTCCCTAAAGGCAATGCTTACTCACCATGATGAAAAAAATAAAGATGAAGTTGTTTATTACATAAGATGAATGCTTATAGAGTATGAGACTCAGTATTCCCATCCTAAGAAACTTTACCTTGCCCTTAGATTTTTAGCTTCCAAGCTTCCTCACTACCTTCTCAATCATAAATCCTATGTCATCACTAACACTGAACCACTCAAATACATGCACTCTAAACCATACCAAAACTAGCGTATGGCTAAGTAGCTCATGATTTTAGTTTAGTTTGATCTTGAGTTCCTAAAATCGAAGTCAATTAAATGGAAAAAAATTATCAACTAATTAGTTTAAGATCCTCTACTTTATAACCAACCTCTTCCTCTTGCATTTCTTGATGAGTCCATCATGACTCTTTCAAGAGGACCCTACCTATTAAATGACCATGTTATTTGATGGTTCCAAATGCTAATGTGGTTGGGGTACTAGAGTTATTCTCATTCCCATTGATGGTGAACCTATTACCCTCTCCTTTAAATTTGAATTTTAAGGTACCAACAACATGGTTGAGTATGAATCCCTACTCATAGGTCTCCAAACTACTCTATCCTTTGGATTCAATACCATCTACATCTTTGGTGATTCCCAACTTATGGTAAACTAGGTTAATGTATATTACCAATGTAATAATGATGTCTTAATAAAGTACAAACAACTTATATATGTACTCTTAACATCATTCAATCATTACCTTATCAAGTCAATTCTACAATCTACCAACAAATTCATGGATATAATGGCTTCCCTTACTTCCCAAATCCCATCTCAACCTTCTAACTCTAAAATCTTTATTACTATACACTATTTTATCACCCCATATTATATCCATTCTAACCTTCTTACCATTTTCAATATAAACACATCTCTATCAGACATATGTTACAAACAAAATTTTGATTATCTCAACCTTGATATCGTTATTTCTAACCTCTCTAGGAATGCCTAAATAGCCTTTGTTCAGAGTACCTCTCGTTAAACCATACTAGAGGGAATCCTTCGCAAACATGGATTTGATGACCTCCTTCTCTATTTCCTTTACAGTCATGAAGCTTCTCATGCTATCAAGGAATCACATGATGAAATCTACGGGGGACATTTTAGTGGTTTAGCCATTGCTAAATGCATCCTTCACCTTGGCTACTATTATCCCACCCTTAACCAAGATTGTTATGATTATGTAAATAAGTGTGTCAAATGTCAATAACATGCTAATTTACACCACACACCTACCCATAGCCTTCAAGTATCCAAAGACTTCTAGCCATTCTCACAATGGGGCCTTGATATTATTGGGGAAATCGATCCTCATTCATCACAATGACACCAATCTATCATTACCACTACTAAGTATTTCACCAAGTGGGTAAAATCCATTCCTCTCATCTCCACCAAAGTGAAGAAAATTTTCAACTTTATCAACCACCATATCATCTATTATTCTGATTTTCCTCATAATATCATCACTAATAATGGTAAATCTTTCAAGAATAAAAAAGTCCAAGGTATTTACAATGCATTTGGAATTAAGTTAATCTTTTCCTCACCTTATCATCCACAAGTAAATGGACAAGCATAATCCTCTAATAAAATCCTTAACAAAATGTTGACCAAAGTCATTAGGGATTTAGTTTGGGATTGGCACTTGCATATCCCTTTCACTTTATGCACCTATTGCACTAACATTTAAAATTCTATAGGTGCTACACATTTCTCTCTCATCTTTAGAGTAGAGGCAATTTTGCCTCTCAAAGTTTAGATTCTCTCTCTTCACATATCTTTGCAAGAGATCATTTCTAAGAGTGACTATCATCAATAACATCTACCACAACTTGAGCTACTTGATGAACATCACCTCACAGTGCTCAAACATCTTCACATCTACCAAGAGTGAATCAAGCGTGCTTATAACAAATACCTAAAAGAATGAGAATTCAATATCAGAGACCTCATACTTAAGTAAAACCAACATGTAACCAATATGGAGAAAATCAAAAGAGGCAAATTTTCTTTTAATTAGTTTGGAACCTACATCATCACCCATAAATATGGATTAAGAGCTTATCGTTTATCCTCTCTCAAAGGCAAACTATAACCTAAGGCTCTCAAAGATTTGAATTTGCATCCTTTATTTTTTTAAAGAAATTTCAAACTCATTTTTTTGTCTAACTTAATCTCATCCCTTGATTTACAAGATTTTCACCCTCGCCTACCTATCCCTCTCCCTTTGAGGACAACTGATTACAACATAGAACCATGTGATTAATCCTCATAGTTATAGCCTAATCCTAAATATGGGTACCATGGATCTACCCATGGCATGATTCTCATAGATACTTTTAATCTCTAATGAGATAGAATCCTATGATCCTTTGCTCCTCAAACCATTCCTTTCACTTACCATTAACCTCTTTTTGCTAAAATGTTTTCCCTCCTAAAGGTAAAACTCTAAGCCTAATTAGACTTGGCCATGTATAAAAAACTTTTAAATCCAAAAAAAAATATTTTTTGTCACATATTTCTAGCATTACAGACTACTCTCTTGAAGGATAATTATACAAAACTAAATTGCTTAAAAGGTAGACTGTTCCTTTGAAGGATAGCTACCAAACAAACAAATCCAAACTTATACCACTCCCTTGAAGAATGTCTAAGTAAAAAAAATCAAAAGCAATCATTTAAAGATTCTTGAATTGATTAGCTTCACAAAATATCAATAAAAATAATAATTAACAAGTAGACCCTATATCAAAAATAGAACAAGGTATCCCAAGAAAGCTATAATTAGCTTTCATATCTAGCACTGGTAGACTTCTAGCATCAATCAATCTATACATAGCATTAAGACATGGAATTGTCTATTATGGTTCTTAAGTCACCTATAGAAGTGGAAAACTAACCCACATAAGGCTACCTTACCTGTCCACTTATTTACCTTTCACTCACCACCTATCTTCCCTTTATACCATCTTTTAAGTAAGGGTTTTTTTAGCTTACTTGACATGATTATTATTAAGACACTTATTCATAAATTGAAGCATGCTAATGTGAGGCATTTGAAAGGATTATTTTCCTTAAGCCAATATAAATTTAGGTTTTATAGGTCCTTACCAATAAAAAAAGCATCATGCTTTTTTTATTACCCTCTTATCATTGGTTCATGCAGACACATGTCTCATGATTCTCATCTCTTTTTTTCCTACATTTAATTTGTTATCTAACTTGATTTATGTATTTTCATCATAGCCATAATCATAATCACATTACATCAATGATGAACATAACATTGATAACTATATCCATGAAACACATCATATATCTATCTATGATCAAAACATCATGAACCACATCACACATCATCTATCTATCTATGTATCATCCTATCCATCTATCATCAAAATATCATATGAACATTCGTCATATCATAAATAAACATAATTAAACCATTCATTATCATATCCATAAATAAAATAAATGATCAAAACATCATGAATAATATCATACATCATCTATCTATCTATGTATTATCTTATCCATTTACCATAACATTGCAACAATGCATCTTATAACATCAAATCATAAAACCCCATTATCATAACCATAAAACAAATCACCATCACAACATCATATAACATCAAACCATGAACCATAAACATGAGTATAAACATCACATGTAAACCATGTAACTATGAACATACATCATATATATCATCATATACATCATGTCCATCACATAAATATACATGAAAAAATGTATGAAACCTCTCTCTCATATACATATTACATCATCAACACATAGGTCAGTATCAAAATCAAAACATATACATCATATAATCAGGCCCCTTTGGCACCAATACCACTAGCCCCTCTTTCTCCTCCACCTACACTACCATCTGTTGTTAGTCCCCCTGATCTGCTTGCCTAACCCGCTATAGAGGCCCACTGACCTAGAGTAGTCATGGCTGCCCCACCTACTAAATTGGATCTATATTCACCCCATCATGGCTCTAATAGACATTATACTAGTAATATCACCTCATAGTATCTCAAATCCTCAATTATAGATACATACCATGTCATTAGAATCATATCAGGTGGTCCTTCTATTGGTGTTGCTACCACTCCTACACTCTATCTCAAGGTATCTCTTTCTTGGGTCACTAAACCAAGAGAGATCCTCACCTGATCTTGCTATCCTATCAAGGTGGTAACTTGACCTTTTGAAATAAAAATATGGCGCTATAGAGTGGCCACCTATCCTTGTAATCCTATAATTTAGACCTATGCCACTACTAGTGCTGCATGTGCCTATCCATCTTGGCCACCACCCTATACCACTGCCCTAGTGAGATCGACATCCATGGCCTATTAACCTTTGTCACCTCACCCAAAATTGACTATTACATATAGGCCTTGATACCATGCTATATATCCATCCATAAAATTGGTATCATCTATTATTACTCTCATTGGTAGCTCCTCATGGTCTATTACTACATCTTATGGCTACAGCTCTAGAAGTAAAAACTCTATATCTCCTTTACCTCTAAGAAGGAGATAAAATCCCCTACATAAGACCAAACTACCACCAAACTTGATCAAAGAGGATAAGCTCCATCTCCCCCTCTTTCATACCATATATCCACCTCCACCTCTATAGTGATAGTGTGTGATAACTATAGTAAGCCCACCTATGCCATCCCACATATGGCCTCTATACCACATCACCCACTACCAGACCCTCCAAGGCATCTCTAAACTAGTCAATGTCTCTAGCACCTCCACCTGCCCCTATCAAAGCATAGTCTCCTCTCTATCTCAAGAAACCCACTATTAAGTGTACCTAGGTGTATCCATCCCATGGCATCCCCAGTGGCATCAACACCCTGATATGCTCATATACCTAGAAATGGAGCACAAACCCAAAAATGATACCATATCACCTATGAGCTTTGAATTCCTAGATCTCCCTATAAAATTAGATTAACAAAATAAGACCCCACCCAAACACTATCCTACCTAGAAACATCTCCACTAACACTCCCAACAAAAGATAGGGGAATCAACCACTACTCGAATCAGGCAATGTAAAATAGGACACTACCATCATCATCATGGTCATCAATCATCAATCTTTTAGATCCCTTTAATACAAATCCCTATAGTTAAATCTACCAAAATGACACCTGGCATGGACCCAATCCTCACCATATAACAACTCCATGTGGTCATCCCTCTCTTCAATCTCAATATGGTAAATCAGCTCCCCCTGAATGGGTAGTTATGTAATCCTATACACATCCTCTAGTAGGATGTTGATCTCCCTTGTTGCTAATAAAAATGTGTTAATGGTTGGGTCCCATCTCTAAATGAGAGCCATGATCATAGCCTCATCCCATGATAGGTGTTGATAATGAGCCATGAACCCAAGGCCAACCTACTCTACGTGTCTCCACTCATCCACAGTCATCTCATCACAAATCTTTGAAAAAATCCTAACTTGATCCCTCATTTGGATCTGGTCTTGTGCCTAAAAAATAATAAAGTTAGCTCATACACTTCATTTTTAATCACTCTACCTAGACCCACATTACATCAACCTTTTTATCTACCCATAAACACCAACATCTACTTATTTCAAGACCTACCTAAAAATATCCAAATGAAACATATATACAAATCACATTTCTACCCAACAACATCTAGCTCGTAAACTTCATTTTTAATCACTCTACCTAGACATACCTAACATCAACCTTTCTATCTATCCACAAATACCAACATCCACTTATTTCAAGACCTACGTAAACATATCCAAATTAAACATATATACAAATCATATTTCTACCCAAATCAATTGGATCTAGTCTCATGCCTACAAAATGATCAAGTTACCTTCTACACTTCATTTTTAATCACTCTACCCAGACCCACATAACATCAACCTTTTTATCTACCCAAAAATACCAACATCCACTTATTTCAAGACCTACCTAAACATATCCAAATCAAACATATATACAAATCATGTTTCTACCCTACAAACTTCCTAGACCCATCAAAACCAACATATTGCTTTTCAAAACATTAAGCATTTTAACATGCCCTATTTTTACTTGCACCTAGGTATATTAAACTACCCATAACTTATTTTCATCATTTAAAAACATTTTGTTATCCATTTTCATTTGAAAATCACCTTCCCTAGATTCTTGACCATCGATGGTCCTTACAACCCATTGACGGTCATGTGAAATTCTCTTTTCAATGGTCAACTATTGATGGTCATGTCTGACCATTGACGACTAGCCTTAACTACTGATGGTCATTATGTATGACCACTAGTGGAAAAACCCTTACCCTACCCACCTAAAACTATCAAAAATAACAAAATTCACACACTAAACTACTTAAAACTACCCTATCACTCATCCCTAACCTCAAACCTCCTTTAAATTTCAATTTCACATGTTAAATTTTCCTTATTCTTCCCAAAACATAAACTATGTCAATATTTCTAGAAAACCTACCAAATATTCCACAAAACAACTAATTTAACAAAATAAAAAACCTAATCAACAAATTAATGATTTTAAAACATCACCTACCTCATTTTTTGATCATTATCAAGGTTATATCCTGCATCTTGTTGCTTGACCACATCCTCATTCACCCTACATTGTGATCCCCACTAACCACCTGAACACACATGCTCACCAAATCAACAAATGACAACTTAGTTGAAAAATTAGTCAAATAATATCCAAGCAAGATAATAAATTAATCAAATCATTAGAACATAAAACATGGAGGTCAAATGTGTCAAAGGTGAGAATGAAGTTTATTTTTCACTTTTTATCCATGGCTTTTTAGGATCTCCCCCTAACCATCAATGGTCAGGGTGACCATCAATGGTCAACCTTGGGACCCTAACTATCGATGGTTAAGAGATCCCATCTTCTCATAAAAAACCAAATTTTGCACCTAATCTAAGTGCCCCAAATCCTGGAGATTACCTAATCTCCCCCAAACTAACACTTCAACTTTTGGAGATTACCCTTCTCTGACCCAACCATTAGACCACATCCACCTCAACATTGGATGTTTTTGACACAAATATTTCCATGTTTTATGATGACCTTGCTTGGTATTTTTGAATACACCAACCATTTTTACCATGTTGTCCATTCAAATTTTACACCACCTAGTACATAACCATACCATTTGTGTTTTTCAAGGGAGCACTTCTTATCTTGAATACCTACAAAAACACTAACCCTGTTAGGAAACTTATAGATTAACCCAATCAGCTATGACCAACACTATGAATTGGTGACCCTATCACTTGTTTTCTATAACTAACCTTATTTTTACCAACATTGGAAACTTTAGTCTATGTGTGATCTTGGTTATCGCACCTAGTATCATTTTGTACACATTGTTTGTGTTTCAAATGCCCAACCACACCTTTTTTCACCACCTAGTGACTTACAATCAACCTCTTATCAAACATTAACTCAATTTTTATTTCACCTCATCAACTTCTAGGTTGAGGGGGAACACCTCCTCCCATACTTGGGGTAATCAGAACTTAACTAGCAATCCATTTTTATTTTGCATCTTGTTAAATCAAAATCACATAACAAAAAGGGGGAAAATGTAGACACTAAAAAATTGCACATGATAGTTATAGTTGGTGAAATGTCTTAGGACCTCTTTTATACCTTGAGTCTAGTTAAAACTTAGTTATCTAAACTCATCAACTTAATAACCTAAACTTTAACCTACCCTTTTGACCCCTTTCACCTTTAGACACTCAACCATCGATGGTTAGCCTAACCATCAGTGGTTAGGTCCCCTCACCTCCTCACCTTCTAAACACATCAATAGTTATGTATGAGATAATGAGGTATAATTTAATATATTTAGATTATGCAATGCTAATTAACTTTCAAACATCATGATCAATAACCTCATCCTCTAGGGAACCTTCCATCCTCCATCTCTCTTTACCTATAAAAGGATGGGAGTGGGAGGTGAAAAGGATCCATGTTCAAGATATCAAATCTTCTTGCACATAGGTATTCAAGCTCTCCATCAAAATCAATAAAAGAGACCCGAACCTCTATCAAATTTGCTTTTGAGGCTAAAGTATCATTACTTTAGAAAAATTGCTTTAGCCTTTAACCATCAACCAATTAGTAAGCTACAGTTATATCAGTACTTTAGCATTATTATTTTGTATTAGTAACCTCCTTGACCTAATCTAAGCTATCTGCACCTTGTTCCGTAGCTATTAGATCCTCAACATAAACTCTATCTAACCAATAACCCATTTTATAATTTTTTTGATTACCTTTATAAATCCATAGGCAACCATCGATGGTTACCTAATCATCAATGGTCAACCCCAACTACTAATGGTTACCCAACCATCGATGATCAACTTAACTATTGATAATTCACCTAACCGTTGATGGTCACTATGTAAAAAAATAACTACAAGTTATTTTTAGCCCCTTACACCTGATCAAACCTAACTTTCTATGTTTCTACCTTTTCACAAACCCTTTTTGTATTTATTAAACCTGACTTCACCCACCTCAACATGAGTATTGACCCACTTTTTTATATTTAGTCATTTTATTTAAAAACCATTCTACTTTCTTTTTGTATTGAATTTCATTTAATTTTTTCAAGTACTTTACTTTATCATTTTCAACTTAATTGTTATCAATAGTGGATTGATAGCCTCATAAAAAGCATAATCTTCTTGGATCTAGTTCATGCTAGGTAGTCCACTTAAATATCTTGCTAATGGTCCCCTTTGTTAGTGCTTTCTTACTTGAAAGTTATTAAATCCTAATAAAATAATAGTTATCCACCTTCATTTGGATTACATGCACATCACCAACCAGGTATTTCTACCACACTCTTATTACTAGTTTCTTATCTTCTTCCAAAATTAATAAATGAGAAGAAATTAAGAAAAATAGGTAAGTTAGATATCATGTTTGTATGCACTATGTAAATTTGATTATCTGTTTATATAATAGGATTATTTTGAATTATATGGATACTTTTAGGTGAAGGAGATGATGAGTATTGAGAGGTTACTATTGAGTCAACACTATGTGACTTGATGTAACATATCCCTGATGATGCCATGGAGTATGGATTAGTGGGGAGGGACACCAATGTTATTTGGGTGCATGTTTACTTGTTTTATTAGGATTTAATAACAACTATGGTATTCAAGAGAGTAATAATAGATAGAGATGAGTTACATTCTAAGTTGTAGAGGTATACCATGCTTACTATTGATTCTATAAGTGGGGATAGTAGTTAGATTATAGATGACTATATATAACTTTAGTGAGATCATGTTGAGTATTTGGTTAACTTAGGAATGTATTAGGGGGGAGAGAGAGAGTAGATAGAACCATAGATCAAGGTCACATAGAGATAGTGGGAATTCTAGTTCTAGTTTTGATTTATTTAATGGTGAGAGTGAGGGAGTTGTCCCAATAGTCATGTTTGCATTATTGAGTGATGTATCATATTTATATTGAAATAATGTTTTGAGTTATATATATATGTGGTTATTATTTAATTTGGCATTATGTATTATCAACTAGATCTATTTATATTGCATATATTGTTATGTGTTTAATTGGTTTGATTGTTTCAAATGTTGATGTTTTAAATTTGTTTTAATTGGAGTACATTTAATTTATTTGTATATGTTTTATGAATGTTTTAGGCATATGTATAGGAGATTAAGTTTTTGTATTTTATTGGTATATAGTATTTGTTTATATTTCATAATATTTCTGTGTATAAAATATGATGGCAATATACCCTATCTAAACCTAAATGGCATGAGAACCAATGACCATACTACTCATGTTGTGTTGATGTAGACAAAGACTATGAAACTGAAGTTTATTATGATGCAATGCTAGTGTATGGGTGTGTAGACTTTGATGCAAAAATATTGATTAGTTGATATTCTAAAACTACATTGAGTTTTAGGAATTTTTAAAAATATATTAATCAATGTGTGCACTAAATCTAGGTTGTAAGATTTGTAATTATTTTCATATATCTTTATTGATGGTCAAAATGAAATTATGCCTTTGGGTTGATAATTGTTCCCAAATATCTTAATCAGTGTGAGTTTTGGAGGTGTTTTTTGAGCTCTATAAATATTTCCATAGATTTTTTAGGTGATTGTATCAAAATTGTGTCCTTGGGTTTATAGTTATGATGCAGGAGCATCTACATTCATTTTCTTGGCAAGATATGGTTATGTTGGGATGATTGAATTCAAATTCAATTTATTGTATTTTCCCTCTAATATGTTGTTAATAAGGAATAATTGTAAAAAATAAAGGTAAAAAGTAATTGTTGGGGTTGTTGAGGAAATAAAGGAGGAGTGGATTAAAATATTTCAACCTTAGTATATTGTTGCAATTTAAAAATTGTTTTTGTTTTATCTTGAGCCCAAGTTGGGCATAGAGGTTAGAGAGGAGGCTCTTAAAAAAGAGCAAAAGAAAATTCATTAAAAAGAGGATGAGAGGGATGTAGAGGAGAGGAAGGACAGAGAGGAAAGGACCTCTCATTCAAGGGAAGAGATGTAAGAAGAGAAGAGGATCTCAAAGGATGTAAAAAGAAGGAGAAAAATAAGTTGTAGGTGGAGTGGAGAAGAGCAGCAAAAGTTTTCGACCTTGGTGAGATTAAATTCTGCCTCTCTAGAAAAGAACTTATGGAACCACCTGCCAAAATGCTTACCTTCCAAAAAGATTGAGGACTTGGTTAGCTATTATTTCAATGTTTTTGTTTTGACACGCAGAGGCACACAGAACAGGGATGAATCTTACAATATTGATAGTGATGATGATGAATCTGAGGTGGGTTGTGGTCAGAATGGAACTATACATGTATTAAAACACTCAAGAAACATAAACAAGGTTAGCATGCCTAAGTTTGATCATTCAAAAAACAAATCTGGCAGTCAGGTTTGCCGTAAAAGCTGTCCCAATTTTAGTTTGAAAAGATTGCCAACATGTGGGGAGGACACTTTAATGTTACCTCACTTGGAAGATTATAATTCCATTGATATCCAGAAGTAGCACAGAGTGGTGTCCTTAAGCCACGATATGGAATACCTGCAAATGTTGCGGGGAAAAGATTTTCAAGGTACTTGAGAAGCTCTAACTAGAATGTGATGTAAGGTTCATGTAATTCAACACAAATTGTTTTGAGGAAAATTCAATGTGAACTACAAACAAGGTACTACCACTAAAGTACATAGTTTAAGATTTTTTTTCATTTAAAGCCAAAATGTATGTAGTAGTGGCATGAGTATACATAATTTGAAAATATATGCAGAAGAATGATAGTTTGATAGTGATCTGCTATCTAGGTATTGTTTTGGTGAAGTAACTAATGATTCCTATAAAATGCTTTCAGTCGGCCTATTTTGGAATTTATTTTGAGATGATAGGTGGTATCTCAAAACTACCTATTGAATGTAATTACTCATTAAAAGTTCATGCTAAATTCTTGCTGGGAACACTGGTGTTTATACATTCATGATTGAGCTAACCTACAAAGAGTTATGGCCAATAAACAGAGGAAACAGGGTTACAAGGATGATATCACAGCTGATAGGTAAATGAAGAAGTTTAAGTTTTCCAATAAAGGAATGATTAATCTGAATGGGTTTGTTTATGTATGTTAAAATTTATGGAACACTTTCAAGAAGTTAGCTCATATGAAGATGTTGTCACCTGAAGGCACCATTTTTGGTATCAGAGCAGTCCAAGGTCAGTTCATCAAGTTATTCCCAAATATCTTAATTAGTGTATGCACTAGAGGTGTATTCTAAACTCTATGAATTGGTTCCCATCACTATTGATGTTTTGGTGTACAAGACTAATGATAAATGGATGTCCTAGAATTTATGGGGTTTGTATGATGATTAACCAATGGTTATTTAAAAGGAATGTCCTAGGATAACTTTGTTGTAGAGGAGTGTGATCTAGGAGAGTATGGTGAATGAGGTCCTAATTCCCCCTGTGTAAACTCTATGATGCCTTTACTAACATACTAGATGATGTGATATTGAAGTAAATAATAATGATCAATTAAATGCCCATTTATCTAGTGAAAATGACAATACTGCTTATATGGTACCCAGGGAAAATGGTGTGGAGGATGATGATTATTATAAGGAAGTGTGATCATACCCTTATCTAATACTGCAAATAATATGTCATGAGGCACATCCTTATATAAAAAATTTATAACCTCTCTACATATATCATATGTTCTACTCATTATAGAAGGTGTTGTGTAGAATGGCTCTTTGCCCTTACTGAGTATTTTTATTGGTTGTTTTTGTTCCACTACTTTCTAAATTAGAACTGGAGTAAGCTTTTGTACCAAATTTGATGTTTGTGTTTATGAGGGGTCTATAGCCAAATCTACCTTTGACTATGTAATCACTAATCCCGACTATACCTCTAATGTTATAATTGCATTGCATAGATGTCTAAATGATTTAGATTTATGATATAGCAATATTTCCTAGAGAGGATATTTTAAACTTCTAAAAAACATGTAATGTACTTATAAATATGTTGGTTAATCAATTAGCTGATGCAAACAAGATTTAAACTATAGAGTGTATTCCAATGTAGGCTTTGTCTTGCCTTGATGTAGTGAAGGTAATATCTCATGTATGACTAGAGGTCCCTTATTTTTTATGTAATTCCTGAGTAAGACTATCTCTAGCTCCTCATATATATGTAAATATCCACTAAGGATTGTATGGTGGAACCAATCTAGTGATTTCCCATTTAGGGACTTTGGGACTATTCTAGTGTTTTAAATTATAAAATGTATTCCAATGTAGGATCTATCTTGCCTTGATGTAGTGAAGGTAATATCTCATGTGTGACTAGAGGTCCCTTATTATTTATGTAATGCCTGAGTAAGCTATCTCTAGCTCCTCATATGTATGTAAAGATCCACTAGGGATTATACAGTGGAACCAATCTAGTGCTTATTTTTAATATGATCCATGGATTTCTCATGAACTTAAAGGTGTAAATATGGATCTCCCTGTCCATCAAATATAGGTAACATGGATATCTAAAAGTTGTGTGGCAATCTCATAGTTGATATTCTATGTGGAATAGAGTTATTATGTATAACATTAGCTTCAACCTGAGATTTGTATGCTTTATTCTCCAAAGTGAGATGATGTACTTGTTGTTTCAAAGAACCCATATCATGAAATAAATAAATTAACACTTTTAAAGGTATATTATTATTATCAAGGGGTTTATTTAATGATTGGATTTTATTATTTATTTTATCCATTGGCACATTGTATTGAAAATCTTGTTTAGAAAGGGCCAGTGTGCTCTCAGTAGCCTTTGGAGGTGTGATATCTTGAACATGGTTAAATGGAAATAAGTTACCAACCTCATTTAGGTTTATTTGATAAATAGTTTCTATTTTATTAAGGTGGTTAAAGGGGGTTCATTGGTATCTTTTATATTATTAATTTGTGAAGGAGTATCACATACTTATTAAATATAAGGTAATTTATTCTCTAGTGAATACAAATTATGCACATAATAATTAGTGTGTATGTGTCTATTTACATGTAACCTATTTTTTTTTAAACAAGAGATATTGTGAGGTAAGAGAGGAAGTAGAAGGTTTAAATTCTATGTCATCTTCATCATCACCACAATAATCATCATTATCCCATGGTTCATGAAAATCAAATTTTAACTCATTTTTAGAAGTTATAGTAGAAGAAGTATCATCCACATGCTCCTTAAGAGAAAGATAAGAAGATTTTAAATTTTACTACTATGAAATGTATCATCATATGTAGGTGTAATGTAAGGCATTTGTTCACTAGTCATTTTTGAAATGAAAGCATAATTACCACTTTCAATTTTGGAATTAAGGGAAAGAGAAGTAACGATCATGTTTTATTTTTGAACATTATAACATATAGGATAAAATTTATAGACATGTACATTATTAATTTGCTATAAAGAAACATTGCATTGAGCTTGAAATGTGAATGAGGGTGATAAATTAATTTATCTACCTTAGTTTTTGGATTGCTAAAAGGTGTAATATCATTTGTACTTACATTTTCAAATGTAATTGAGAAGGGTAAATAAGATACATTGTTCTTATCAACTTTACTTCAATCATGAAAAATTAGTTTTCATGTAGTGCACTTATATTGATTTAATTTGAATAATGAAGTAGCAAAAGTAGTTAAAAATCTTTGATCACATTGGAATAAAACACTACCAACAAGAGGTTCTTTTGACATTATATTGTTAATTTGATTTTTAGGAGTAAGAGAAGAGTTAGAGGAAAGAGATAATTATATATCTAATATATCCTCATGTTAATTTTCATTGTCATTCTCATAATAATCCTCATATCCATCATCATAACAATAGTCATCATTATCATCATTATAAATGAAGTCATTATCATGCTCTAAAGTACAATATTTAAAATTGGTCCATTAATTATTATAAGCATGAGAGAAATTCAATAGTGATCAAATGGATGAGTAGAAATTTTTTTATATGCCATTTAAAACTTTCCAAAGAAGATAATGTAAACAAGGAATAACAAAAACACAAGAGATAGAATATAATCTAACATAAGTATGTGTGCAACATGTGAATTATTTTTTGAACAAAGTTTTGTAATATAAAATAGTATTGTGATTGAAACCATATTTGATAATATTTGTATGTATAGGTAGTGTATACAATTGGAATTATATGAAATACATGAATTAATCTTGGATCATATAAGATAGATCACACCTACACTTCTGATTGGGTATACACTTATTAAATGTAAGCATGACCAATATGGGGATCCACTAGACTTGATTAGGGGATCATTTATATCACTTGTCACAACATATCATGTTAGGAAGGGTTCCAAAACCTAAAGTCTAACAAAATCGCACAATACACGTAAAATAATCCTATGATTTGATATTTCACTTATGTTAATAAACAAGAGAGTAAACTATTCTAATAAAAAAAAAATTAAACTAATCTAGTGCACGCCAAAGCTTGTGGCACAAAGTGGGAGTTAGAACAAAAAAATAAACAACTAAAATAAACATGCATAGGATACATATGCTCATGTCTATGTATATGAAATCCAAATACATGGAAGATAAGAATACACACTATATTACCTTTCTACTCTTATAAAGGAGAAATAAAGTTAGGAATACTTACCTTTGAAGATGAACTTGTCAAGCCTCAATCTTTCCCTTGGCCAAGGTGATTTTCAAGAGATTATTATGGTTTGTAAGGATAACCAAAATAAATCATCTTTAGGCTATACAACCTACCTAAACATCCAAAAGACTTCTCTACAAGACAAGATCAGAGATCCAAAGAAAGTATTGAACCTTAAAGCTTTATTCCTCAAGTAGAATGGTTAATAAGAAGATGTTAATTCACACTTCACTTAATTAGTCACTCTCTTTTAAAATGATAAATATTGACCATGTATATATAGTAGTGACTTACCTAATTTTTTATAGAAATGTTAGATATATTAGGTTGACCAGGTTAACCTAACACATTTTGGGACTAACTCATCATGTATGTGTTAGGTTGGCCAGGAGGCTAACAAAACCAAAGAGCTAAAGTGTCCCAAAAACACACTAGGTCTATCAGGTTGACCTAGTATACTAAATAGGTCAAAAGGGTAACAAGGAAAGAAATACAAGAATAAAGAATTACAATGATTGGAATGGATAGGAAAGAGAGAAATAAGCTTAGGGTTCAAGGTTTTAGGAAGAAAGAGTGTAGATTTCAAGTGGTAAAAGGAAAAACAATCTTATGAAACACTGATGGTCTACCCACCCCTTTTTTGATGCACCTTTAAGGCATACACTCAAAGAGATTGAGACTTGATGGGTTCCTATAACATACAAAGTGTTAGTAATCAATAAAAGTTTAAAAAAATTGTGTATACATTGGCCCCAGCCAAAACTCATCACACATCACATAATTACAACATGGGATGGTGCTTCAAGATAGAACATGATAACACACAATGTTGATTCTAAGTATGGTATAGTAACTAGAAAATAAGATAAATAAAAAGACTAAATTGAAAAATAAATAACTTTAACTTACCTTAGTGTTGTAGATAAATAACTATACTATAAAAAAGGAAGGTTTCCAATGTAAAGCACACTAGGCAAATCTATAGAAGTTGGCACAAAAAGAGCCAAAAATCAATGTTTTTTGGAAGATAGACATATGATAGTAGGGACATAGATTCTTAGGAAAATTTGACAAATTAGGATTACTAACGCAAGGTTTAGAATATTTAAGGTAAATGACTAATAAAAAAGATGTAAAATGAATGAAAAATGATAGAAAATAAATGACAAATGAATGATAAATAAATGAAAAAAAGGATGGAAAATGAATGACAAATGATAAGTAAAATATGAATGGAAAAAAGGAATGTAGAACATATTAAATTACATTGAGAATCATGTAAAACACGAATGACAAAAATGAATGTCAATGAAAGAAAACTTGAATAAAGATATGTAAGAAGGTGAAAAAGAAAGCTCATGTAATATAGGCATGAAAGAATAAAATATAAAGAAAAATATGAAATAATGTCGAATGAAATGTAAGTCAAGATGTAAGATAAACATGAAAAAGACATACATAAAGAAAAACATGTAATAATGGAAAAAGGGTGTAGACTCAGGTATCCAAAATAGAAGGATAATACAGTAATGATAAATTAAAGAAAAGAGTGATCCATAATTACTCAAACATGTTTTTGCTCTCAGGATAGATAAAATTTAAACAAAGTATTGTTAGCATGCTTTGAAGATGTGAACAAAAAAGAATTATAGAAGAGGGAAAATAGATTTGGAATCACAATTTGCTTGTCAAGGGGGGAATTGAAATAGTTGGAGGGGAGAATGAATTAAAAACTAAGGTAGAGAAAACTCCTTATCAAATTTAAGACAATCAAGTTAGGTTTTTCAAAATAAGAGGACTTTCAACCTTAAGGACTATGAAGAACTTCTCTTGGCCACACAAGTCTTAGGTCAACAAATGAAGTATATAGATCATCTCATGAAAGCTATATGCATGAAAATTAAAATGGACCTACTTCCCCATGACGTTTTCCCTATTCTTCAAGACCCCTTATAGATCCATCAATCTACTATGAAGATTGGGTGCTTTCATGAGAATGTAGATAACATCATAGATTTTTTTTAATTCCCTTATTCTTATCTACTGGCCTACCACACCCCATAGGATTATGGATCTATGTGAAGCTAATTTTGTATTTTGATCTTTGATTGGAGATAGGAGTTGTGCTTTATAATCATGTCTTTTAGTGTGATTTTGACTTTTAAGATTTGTATGTTGCCTTTTTAGATATCATTTCCTTTTGTTTCAAATGATTTGGCTTTTAACTTTTTTGATGGATTTTTTAGATTCCTCCTCCATATAGATTTGGAAGAAAAAAATGGTGCTAAAGAAGACTTTAATTTTAAAAATTGGGAAAAGGTTACTAAGAGAACAAACTTCAAAGAGCATGGGATCTAAGAGTCCCATAAATCTAGGTTAAATAAAAGTGCTATCTTGACTTCGACCTTGTTCTATCCAATGTGGAGATGAAAGAAATAGGAAATAAAGAGGATATTATACATATAAAATTTTGAATTGATTAAAATCACAAAAATATGATAAAGGAAAAAAGGGATACAATGATATTAAGTGTGATTCCTTATCATAATAATGAGGGAAATAGTAGAAAACATGCTAGCATAGATTGTTTGCAAAAATTTCATCTAGTAAAAGAAGTAAAAGCTAAAGTTAAGATCAAAGACCACAACTAACATGAAAATATGGAAATTTTATGAGGAGGGCCAAGTCCTATCCATGGTCTTACCTTGAAACTGCATAAAAGAGAAACCCAAGGGGTGTCAAAAAGAAACACGTGAAATAAATAAAATAAGGTAAGAAAAAAGATGGTGGTTTTGTGAGGGATGTTGGGTTGTATCCATAGTCTTACAAAACAACTCACAAAATAAAAACCCAAGGGGTGTCAAAAAGATAAAATGCAAGAGATAAATAAGACTATGGTACAACAAAAGGTAAATGCTAAAGAAAGGGGAAAAATGATCATAAATATAATAAGGAAAATAATGACATAAAAATATAAATAATAAAAGAGATATATAAGGACATAAATGAAAACAAATGCTAAATGTGATGTATAAGAAATACAAAAGAACATAAAGGAAAATGATGATGCTTAGGAAGGTGAAAAAGAAGAAAAATTCATAAAAACAAAGAAACATGAGATAAAAAGAATAATTAATATCTATGTTAACATATTTATCAAAGATGAACATGTGAAATAAAAGCCTATAAGTCTTTAAAGGTTTCTTGAAGCAGAATATTTATTTATTATGCATTGGAGAAGAAGAGTAGGCATCACAAGATGCCCCAAAGTGTGATTTGGATTGAGGTGATATTGAACCATTAGAATGATTTTCATTAGATTGATAGTTTCATTTGGAAATAGGTAAATGTATTAGTTTGTTATATTTTAAGGAGGTTGAATGTGACATATGATGTGTAGAAGAGGTATGAGGAGATAAAGGAGGAACATGTGTTATATGATTTGGAGTAGGCATTTGAACTAGATATTCTTTTAGTTCATGTGGCCTAAGAGGTTAAAGTTCAATGGATGCCACAACATGTTTAAAGTTGTTCATGTAGGCTATCCTTTCCTTATTGGTGTAGGAAGAAGGATCAATTGTTGTTTTAACAAAATTAGCATATGAGGTGTAGGTATGGGACGATTTTTGTTATTAATTAGGTAGTTGATGTTGATGTGATTTTAGTTCTAGTTCTTGAGATTGATTTTAAGAAGCTTGAAGATAATCTTGAAAATGTTATTTAGTAAGAATATCAATATTGAAATGTGGACCGAGAAGGGAAGAAATAAGAAATTGGTTAAGATCATGATAAGACTCATGAGAATGACCTATAGTAAAATGCCACCAACAAAATCTATCTAGATTGTACCATTTTAGAGGAGGTTTGGAAATATCAAAGTTCATGGGTTTAGAGGGTGGTAATTTATCTTTAAGTTATTCTAGACTTAAGGGAGGGTGGGTTGGGTTGAAATTGGTTGAATTAGATGATCCATTTTGAGGTTGGGGAGACTTAGATGAATCAATGGTATGATAAGAATATTGTAAAGATGATTTAGTAGTTGTTTGAGATGGTTCAATTTGAGTCATAAGAAAGTCTTGCCTTTTTTCTTGGTCTAAGGTTTCTTCTAAAGTTTGAGGTGAAAAGATTTGAAATTTATATTGAAGAGGAGGTTTAAGATCAATGAAAAGTAGTTTTAAATGAGTGTCATCATTCATGTTATGATCTAATTTATGGGTAAGAGACTTCCATCATTTGATGAAAGCATGAGTAGATTCATTAAGAAGTTGCTTAGAATTGATGAAAAATATAAGGTAATTTTCAAGAAGGTCATCATGTTAGAATTCCTTCACTATAGCATTGATTAAATCATCTAGTTCTGATATGAAATTTATAGGAAGCTGGCTGTACCATTCAAGTGCATCACCAACAATGATTTTGTCTAAGAGCTTGGTGGTAGAAAATGTGTTAGTTTGGATCCATTTTTTATATAGATTACCAAAATACTTAAGAAATATAGTAGGGTCCTTAGTCCCATTATATGTGATAGTTGGAGAAATATTTCCAATATGTATGGATGCAATGAATGGGGATAAAGGTTTATTTTGAAGATGTTTAAGCATTTTTTTTTAATTGGAGGTTGAGGGATGATAGTCCCATTGACATATATAATATGAGAAGGGACAAAATTTGGATTTGTTTGAGACATGATGACTTTAGGTGGTTGACTAATCATGTTGCATAATTGTTGTTGCATGGTCATCATTTGAGATTGATTGGAAGTTTGCATGATGTTCATTTTTTATATGACTTGTGCAAGAAGTTGAGTTGAAACAATAGGTAGATTAGTGAATTTAGGAGGGGTATTAGTGTTGATAGGAAGAAGATTGTTAGTTTTTGTGGGAGGAGGATTATTTGTAGGTGGAGGATTCCCAATATTGGTATTAGTTGTTTTAGGTGTGGTAGAAGAAGAAGGAAGCTTGGTAAAGCCACCAATCTTGTGAGGAGTGTAAATAGTATTATCATCAAGGTTTTTAAATAATTGGGAACCATTTAGATTATCAATTTGATTGGTTTAAACCATGTTATTTTGTGAAGTGATAATTATAGGTATTCTTGTTATGGGTGTAACAAGAGGATTGTGAACATTGGTTGTAAGGGGTGGAACATAATGTGAGGTTCCAATATTTGATGTAGATGGGTTGATTAGTTTATTAATTATAGGTTTATAAGGTGTAAAGTGGTATAAGGTATATGATTGTCATGGTTTGGGATTTTTATAATGGGATTATTTGGATCTACTATATAATATGGGGTACATTGAGAAGATTTAGAACCATGTGATGAATGGTTGCACCATAAAAAGTTATCTTCTATGGTGGATAGATGGGGTAGAAAAGAACAACCCATGTACATAAAAAAGGGGTCGAGACTATAAATAAAGAATTTAATAAGAGGATTCATGATGACTAGAAATAAATTAACAAAATACAAACAAGAAAAGATAGTGAACTATACAGGGTCAACCCGATCAACCTAGCACATAGGATAGGGCTCATAAAACTATACTGGGTCAATCGAGTTGATCTAGTATAGTACACATAGGCTAGAAAAGATTAGTATATAGTACTAGGTTGACTAGGGCAACCTATTATAGTGAATAGAGGCTCAAAAATGTATGTAGTTAGTACTAGGTTGACTAGGTTGACCTAGTACAATGGACAAGAAAGAAAATACTTATTTTGTTTATATCTTTAATTCTACTCATCCATTTTACAAACCGTAAAATGAATTGGATTTATGATGATGTAGGGAAGATGATAAATTTGATATAAAAGATAAATAGAATAAAGGAAAAGTGAAATAAATCCTATAAGGGTTTGTTTTATGTCAGGTTCACTAGAATGTATGCAATCAAAATTGCATGATGTACATGAATTAATCCTAGATCAGATAAGATAGAGTACACTTATAATTTTTATTGGGTATACACGTATTAATAGAGAGTACGACCAATATGGGGATCCACTATGCCCAACTAGGGGATCACTTGTATCACTTGTCATAACATATCATGCTAGGAAGGGTTCCAAAGCCTAAAAATCTAACACAATCACACAACCCCAAAAGAGTCCTATGATTTGATATTTCACTTATTCTAATGAATAAGAATGTAGACTACTTTAATAATAATAAAAGTAAACTAATCTATTACACACCAAAGCTTGTGGCACAAAGTGGGGGTTAGAACAAAATAAATAAACAACAACTAGACTAAACATGCATAGGAGACATATACTCATGTCAATGTATATGGAATCCTAATATGTGGAAGAGAATAATATATATTATATTATCTATCTACTCTTACAAAGGATAAATAAAGTTAGGAATACTTACCTTTGAGGATGAACCCAACAAGCCTTAATCTCTCCCTTGGCCAAGGTGCTTTACAAGAGATTGTTGTGGTTTGTAAAGATAACCAAGATAAATAATATCTAGGCTACATAATGTACCTAATCATCCAAAAACTTCTCCACAAGACAATATCATAGATCCAAAGAAAGTATTAAACCCTAAAGCTTTATTCCTCAAGTAGAATGGTCAATAAGTAGATGTTCATTTACACTTCTTTACTTAATTATTTTCTCTCTTTTCAAATGATAAAGACTGACCTTGTATATATAGTAGTAACTTACCTAAAAACTTTAGGACATGTTAGCTATACTAGGTTGACTAGGTAGACCTAAAATATTTTTGGGATAACTCACATGGTCTATCCTAGGTCAAAAGGGAGGCTAACAAACTAAAATAGATAAAGTATCCCCAAAACACACTAGGTCAACCAGGTTGACCTAGTTTTTTGAACAAGTCAAAAGGGTAACTCGGCAAAAAATGAAGGAATAAATCATCATAATGATTGGAATGGATAGGAAAGAGACAAATAAGCTTATGGTTCAAGGTTTTAGAAAGTAAGAGTGTAGATGGTAAGTGGAAAAAGTAAAAATAATATTATGAAGTATTAATGGTCTACCCACCCCTTTCCTAATACACCCCTAAGGTGTGCACTCAGAGAGATTGAGACTTGATAGCTTCTTGCAAGATACAAAGTGTCAATAATCAATAAAAGTTTGAAAATATTATGTATATACATGTACCTAGCATGTGTATCTAGGATTTTGATTTAGGGTTGTGCTATAAATATTTAAATTAAATTAAATAAATGAAACAATAGGATATGACTAATTAAATTAGCAAGTTCAAGAAAAAAATTAGAAAAATCAAAATTTTTAAACCCTAATTTAAGGTATAAAATTTATAAAAGGCAAACCCTAAGGAAAATTACAATTTTGAAGAAATATTTGAATTAAGATAAGTTCACCAATTTTTTTAACCTATTAGGGTTTTACTATGCAAATCCTATGCTAGATTAAAGGGTTGAGTCTATTATTAATTTGGAATAAAATTAGAAATTATTGATTATATGAAACTTTCTAAAAATAGTAAACACAAGGAGAAAATGAAATTATCTTGAGATACATAGAGTTTTTCATGGATCAAGGTACTAAATATGGTTGAACAAATAAAAAGGAATATTTCATCTTTTGATAGTTTGTCAAGATTTAGCTCCAAATAGTAGCGCCCCTCTTAGGATGATAAAACCATGTGGAACTAGTGTCCATTTCTCATGCTAATGTCCTTTCTATAGTGACTTTTTTCTACATACAAGAAGTTTTAGGAGATTTTACGGGTCTTATGGGTGATTTTATGTTATACAAGGGCTCAACTATGTCACTATTTTGGTTGAATATTATTCAAAATGCTAATGAATACCTGCACATATGAAAGATTGAAATAATCAAATGCAAAAAGGAAATGAAAATTGGGTTGTGAGATGTTACAATCATGTGGAGTAGAACCTTTGTTGTCTTGGATTTGATTAGGGGTCTCAGATCATATGTAGTTATCTTTTAGGGAATGTGCACCATCAACTCACACGGTATTCTAGAATGAATTTATCTTATGCCATTCTTTGATCAAGCACACAAATGTATATTTGTGAAAACTGAGTAGTATGCAAAGTATTTGAGTTGTATTATTAGTTGATTTTATGTAAATAAGTGCTAAAATATTAAGTGCTAGATTTAAATAGCTTGTGAGGCTCTTTATATATGAGGATCTTTGTTTTGAATATAATAACTTACTATATAGATGATAAGTCATGAAAAACATATAAAAAATAATAAAAGGGTCATAGAGGGGTTCCAACTCAAACTTCGGTGAAAGGGCATGTTAGACACTAAAGCCACAAGTAGAAACTAGCACCATATAACACTATTATCTTGAAATTGGAGCTAATGTCTTAAGGCTTATAACATAAAAAAAAATCAAGGAAGAAAAGATAGGGGTCTTTAGGACTAGGAAAAAATGACCTGTGACTACTAAGAGTGTCAAAAACAGGGAAAATAATACATAAGAAAGATCAAAAGACTCAAGATTACCATGCAAACAAATATTATAGCCATCACTAAGACCCTTATGTGAAAGAACAACAAAATACATAGTAATTATGGTTGATTGACCAAATTAGGGTGTTTACTAAGCATACTATTGTACCTTAGCACATATTCACTTATTTTTTCATTATACCTTTGTTTTAGTTATACTATTGGAGCATAAAATAACTTTTTTCCAATATTGGTAGAAAATGGTGTCACAAAATGATTTTCTAAAGGATTGAAATCCTTTAATAACTGAAGAGGAAGATCATAGAACTATCTACGAGCATATTATTTAAGACTTATTTGAAAATGTTTGTCAAAATTTTATAATTAGCTACATAATCTAGACAATCTGCATGGAAGGCACATAAATTATGTTCAGGATCACATTTAAATTCCTAAAGAGGAAGCTTTGTAGGCACAAACCAACTAGTAATAGATAAGATGTAATTTTGGGTGCTAAAGGGTTACATAACAAAGAACATGAGCCCATGGAAGGGTTAGCATGATAAATGAATTTCTTAATATGGGCAAACAATATAATGCAATAATGGTGTCATCTAGAGTAACATTTATATAGGTAATAGGAGGAGTGTAAGTATCATTAATAGGCATATCATGGACATATTTTGGAGACCAATTGATGTCTAAAACCAAGATATGGTACCATAATGGTAGTATTGGAATAGATGCAATAGTAGAAGTAACAACATTGAAAGTGTTATAACATGGAAATATGTTCGATACCAAGTGATTTATAAAAATAAGAGATGTTTACATAGAGGTATTAATTAGAATAGATGCAATAATATAAGTAATAACATTGGAAGTGATATATTGGGTGCCCTTAAGGTTTTCATTGCTAACCACATATAATAATGAATCAAACTTTTTGGTATGCTCATGAAGATATTGCTATACTTTTTTATCATCATTTAGATCATCATCCTCTTCTTGAGTATTAAATTCTCAAATATTAGCCATGGTGCACCCCTAAATAGGCTAAAAAGTGAGGAAAGAAAAATCCTTCAAAATTTCTTGTGTGATGTAATTGGTAATTTATGCTTTCTCTTGTTCCTAAGTATTTTTATAATGAATACTATAGAAATTAAAAGTTGTAAAAAATATCTTAGATCATGGATTCACTTGACTTATTACATGAGTGGAGGACATGATATTATACAAAAGACATGTTTTCCATTCATAAGTAAAGGGAGTAAGAAGATGAGTAATTCCTTGAGCATATTTACCTGACCCTTATCCAATGGTATACTGATACTTTTGTACTATCTAAATTTGAGACAATATCAATTTAAATATATGAATTAATCTAAAGTAATTTTTGAAACATTATTAAATTTTAAGCATATATAAATGAAGTACACAACATATTAGAAATTAAGAGAATATTTTAAAAGAAAATTAATAATACTATGCCACATTTTAGAAATAATTTCATTCATTGAACCCATTATGTAAATTATAGAATATGAATTAAGTAATGTGATAATATAATTTAAACAATGTTAGTGACTATGTGTACAATATAATCCTATGTAGCATTTGAGAAAGAATTTCATTCATTGAACCCATTATAGAAATGATGAAATATGAATTAAGTAATGTGATAATATAATTTAATCAATGCTAGTGACTATGTGTATAGTAAAATGTAAATCAAGTATTGCTAATGACTATGAATATAATACAAGTAAAAATCAAGATATGAGGATGATCTAGGCAAGGGTTTGCATGATTTGTAGGCTCTCAAATATACTTAATTCATTTATTAGTGTCATCCAAGTGTTTTATATCACTAACTACAAAGGTAGTATGATCCTCTTAGGTGCACCATAAATTAGATGAATAAAAGAGACTTCCTATTAGTATAAATAAGGAACCCTATGAATTCAAGATATATCATGAGGCATGTTAAAACTAAACTCTCAATTCAAAAATATGATCATTGGATCATAAAAGACAAGTCCAAACTAGGGGACAAGGCCACAATGTGGCCTTATTCATCTAGTTTTGACTTGTCCCAAAATACCATAGATTGGGGGTAGGTTTGACAAGAGCCTATGGGTTGAATAGGGATGAATATAATTGAAAAAGGGATGTTTGTATGATATTTACAATGCTTAAAATTTATTTATCTCTTATAGATTATGAGTTATAAAAATTACAAATATACCAAGTGAGGGTAAAGATGCCAAGATTAAACATTATCAAAAACTAATGATTAATTTTATGGTTCTACACCATGTCTCTCCATGGATTCTCTACAGCTTTTCCACATCGGATCATTGAAAATCGTTAATATTATTCTTAGCTTAATCCAACATTGTATCATATTTTAAACATTAAAACCACTTATTTCATCTTAGCTTGTGGTTTTATCTTTTTTAGATAGGGAGTTCTAGTTAGGCCTATAGATACCAAAAATAGTCTATTTCATGTAGTTTATTATTATTATTTAAATATATTTAGATAAGTGTATTTAGGGTATAATATGATTAATGGTCATTTAGTTTAGATTTTAAGTATTTAATGTTATGTTTTTATATTTTTGGTTCTGATTTTAAAAGTGCATAGTAATTTATTAGTGTGTTCTTACTTTAAAAAGTATTTAAAAAAGTTTTTTATTATTAAATATTATTTTTTATAGTTGTCATAAGTAATTTATATTATGTGTCATCTTGTAATATAATGTCATAAATTGTAGAAAATCATTTGTGTCAAAAAATATAAATGTTATTATAATTTGTTTAGAAAAAATATATTGTTGTTATTAAGACAATAAGTTTAATGTCTTATATAATTTTCATTAATCTATTTAGTCCAATATTTTCTTGAGTATCAATATTTTGAGTTGATCATACAAATTTGATTTCAAAATTCCAAAGTCAAATGTAATAAATTTCCCCATGGACACATTTTCTATGGGGTGGGGTGTATTGAAATTTGGTATTCAAGACTTATTTAGCTGAGTAAGAAGCAACATATTAGAGAATGGAGGGAATGAATGAAGGAATCCAAAAAACACCTCTCATTAATCACTAATTATGGGGATATTTTTGTTATAGTGGCACAAGTGTTTTTTAATTTTTTGTGTGAAAATAAGTGGTATAATTAATGTTCTCAAATTGTGTACTTCATTGAGAACTATTATGTTTTTATACATAGGAGTGTAGGATGAGTAGATGTAGAATTCATGTTTGTAGTTACCACATTGATTAAGTTGATGCGTTCCCATTAGTGATTTAGTTAGTGAGATGATGATGAATGATTTTTCCCTCTCTACCTTCATCTAGTCCTATAAATCACATGTTCTTATGTTTGTACTAAGGGGAAATGTTGGGAATTATTATTACTCACATTATTTTTTATGTGAGTTTTTTTTTAAATTTTAGGATAATATAATTTTATGTTTGTGCATTATTTGTATTTGAGATAAAACAAGTCATAGATATTTTAGGATGGAATGAATATTGCTTAGAGATACTAGGGATATTTTAGGAGAGGATTTATGAGGTTTAGGGGATATTTGATAGAGATTAACTCCTAAGTTGTATCTGCCTCTCAATCTATAAATGTAACTCCCATGAATGAATAGAATTATTGAGTTCATTTGGTATTTTATTGGTTTCAATATGAACCAAAATTATAGATTTATCCTAGAGTAACAATTTATCATGCCAAATAGAGGATACATGTAAAAGGAGATGAAACATAGAGGATTTGGAGAAGGCTGCCCTGATTACACAAAGGTAAGGTTTATAATGGAAAGGAAGAATATATATGTAGAAGGATGAAATAGTGCACAAGAATTTAGTCATAAGCGGGCACATAAGATATATTTAAAAATATTACGTAAATGAAAGTAATTTGACACACTTAAATTTGGTATTAGTGCACTTGAAAGTGAGAATATCAAAATATAGGGAAAGAGGAAATAATATGATGAGAAGAGGAATATGGGAACTCTTGATTACCATAGAGTTGAATATTGTTATGCAAATCCAAAAATGTAAAAGAGAGTAGAGTAATAAGTCTATAGGAAGTAGTTGTTTGTGGATAGATAAATAAATAAATAATATAGTAGATAATTTACCTTGAAGGGAAAGGAACAATAAGAATAGGTGCATGAAAATCCATGGAAAGCATCAAAGGATATGTAAGATGAATAAAATTTAGGAGATTACTACATTATAATGGAGAGGGAGACTCTGATGAATCATGTTGAATAATCAAACACAAATATCTTCTCACACAAAATGCAGGATATGTTGAGGAGAGAAGGTTAAGTGAGGAGAAAACATCTTAAATTTTATGTAGGAAGTATAAACTTTATTACACACAATAAAAGGAAGATGTTTAATTTTTAATATGACAAGAAGAGAATAATTATAACTATGCATGACATAGGATAATCATTGTTAAAAATATTTAGGTATGGAATGATCAACATGAAGCCAATATTCTAATAATGAGTGGAAGGGTGAGTGAATAGAAGTTACTAATGATCATATGAATATAGGTGCATAGAGAGGAGTGTGAAAAATAAGATAAGATGAATTAAGAGTAGGATATTTGAGTAATTTATTCCCATAGTGTTTTTAATTCCACATAATGCATTGAGTGGAGAGAAGTGAAAAAATGAGAAGGTAGTAGGATTACTACATAGAGTTTATTATCTAGAGGAATGAAGGAAATGGATGATGATTGGAGTATAACTATGCAGAGATGTATTAAAAAAATACATAAATAAATATGGAGTGTAAGTATTTATAATTTATATATAATATAAAATAAATAAATGTGTGAAATGGAAGAGTGATTTGAGCACACATATGGGAAAATCAAAAGGTATTGGAAAGAGTTAGTGGAGGTGGATGAGTGATGGTGGGCATAAAACCACAAAAATAAAAAATAAGAGAGAAGGAATAATGTGCAAAGAACAAGTTGTAAGGTGGTACAAGTGCAAGAGGATAAGTAATAAAGGTATGAGGATATGGATGAAATATGAACAAGATAACCATATGTTTAGAGAAGGTAAAGGTATCAAAGCTAGGAAGAGGAGGACCGTATCCATAGGATTGTTCACAAGTGTTAATTTCATAATGTTAGATAAATAAATCAAACAAAGTAAATAAAATATAAAATTTTGAGCCTAGGACCTCAATGAGAATTTAAAAAATCTAAACAAAACCAAAATTAAGGAAATATACAAACTATGATTACCTTTCATTTAGGATTTGTCACTTTGTTGTAAGTAGATGTGGCTTGGATTTAGTCTCAATATGTTTTTTCCAATGCCATTTCATGATGGAACATCTCCTTTGAAACCTTGGATTATTTGAATTAGTGAAGAGTGGAATGTGATGCAAAATAGGACTTAAGAATCTAACAACACTTCTCTATCAGACTTGAGCATCCAAAATTTCAAGGGGAAGGGGTCTATTTATAACAATCTTGAATCGATGAGGACCCTTCATCTATATTCAGAGATGGATGGTCGTAAATTCATCCTCAACAAGGCACATGGATTAATAGCATGAGCCATTCATCTTGTCCAAAATTAAGGGTGGAGGATGGATCTTGAAAATATCAAAGGGGGAATCTTTCATGCAAGATGGAAGGTGTATAATTCTACTCTAAATATATTTTTGAGAGTCAATGTGGGCCCTTCATCTTGTTTTTTCTATGAAGAGTAGATAACTATTCTCAATAAAGTAAATGGATAATCATATGGATCATTAATATGTGTCCATCTTGTTTCCAAGATGAAGGGTTGATAATACTCCCTAAAGTATCTCACAATATTAATTATAGGCTCTTCATCTTGTCTCCAATATTAAGGGTTGAGAATAATCCTTCATATTATTTCATTTAGTAATTGGTGGGATCACAAAAGGATATTTCATAGGATCTCAAGATTCTTTCTCAAATGAATATGCCCTTTAGAAGGAGAAGGAAAATGAAGAATTAATCACTGAAATGAAATTGTAATTTCATTTACATAGAATTATAATAAGAATAATGATTAATTCAATTAATCAAAGATCAATTTAATTAATACAATGCGGGGAATTTGATTAGAAGAATGATTTAGAGAAGGGGAATTAATTTCAATAATTGATCAGTGAAGGATAATTAGTAAATTTATCATAGTAGAATAATTGAATAGAGAAAATGAATAGAATGATAATTGAATATAATTAATATAGTGAATTATCCTACCTACAAATTCCCCAAGGTGAATTTAAATTCATGCATTAGATAAACAAATGATTTAAAACCAATTTGTGTGTAATTGTGGGAAGTCATTCCATTTTATAATTTTGAAACATAAGTGATAAACACAAAGTGTTTACATTTTACCCTATTTTATAAGGGATTATAAGATATAGATGAAGTAATGTTATTTCAAATAATGAGAAGCCAAAAAAGGTGTATGAAAATTTATACAATGAAATAATGGATGTTGTAATTTCATTGTTCCCAACTAACATGTGTGGGAGATTGAATGAAAATAAAAGGATATGATTCAAATTAAATTAGTTGGGGATTACTACCCATTTATAGGTCATTTGGTGATGAAGGATGTGGATGGGATCTAAAAAAAAATAGGAATAAGCTAGAATGGAAGAGGATATTAACCTGTGGATAAGATTATGACACTTAAGCTAAAAATTGAATGATTTGAGTTATGATGATGATGATGAATTTATTTTACCCAATCAAGGAAAATTTTGAGAATGATACATTCTAAAAATAAGATACACACTTTGAATTTCCCCAAATAGGATGAAAGTTGTGAGCATGAAATGATAATTTACCCCAAACAGGGTGTATTTGATTTGATGAATTGATAGAGTGATTGATTGGAAAGAATATATGAAGGGTTTAACTTCTTACATATTTTAAAGATTATATGAATGATTTGAAGTCGATAATTGGACACAAATGTGTGTGTTAATGGTATAACATTTTTTTGTAGAAGACATAAAAATTGAGCACACAAGAATGTTCAAAGTGACAAGAGACTGAAGAATGGAAAAAAATATAATGATAGAATAATGATATGATTATATTAGAGGAATATGGATGTTGATAAGAAAAAAATAAGGGTGGTTGAGCTTACCTTAGAAACTAGTTGGTACTAAGCACTATCGACATAGTCTAAAAAGACATCAAGCTGATGTAGTTCTCTTAAAAAATAGGAGAGAATATGAATAACAGATTAGATGATTATAAGAATAATAATTTTTGATAAATTTGTATGAATATTTTTTACATATTTATATATGCACATCCTAATTTATTATATATAACCATACTATTCAAGAATGTTGATTTGGCCATGAAAAATGTGATGATGTGTATTGGTCAAAGATGACCCAGATGATTAGATTTGATAAGAGATGATGTAAGGGGATATATTACCACTAAAAAATTACCTATTTAATAATTTTGTTACTTTATTTCCTTTTACACATGCTATTATACATCATTATATAAAACACTAGTATGACCTAGCCACAATGTGCATAAGGATCGACCCCCAATCTAATAGACAATTGACAACAACACACCAATGATAAAAATCATGATGAAATTTTTGATGTATGTTAGTATATGGACTCAAGTAAAATTTCATGAAAATGTAAAAATGATGATAACCTTCTTGGTACAATGGACTAAGTAAAGTTAACAATAGAAAAGAAAATAAATAAGCAAACAAGCAAATAATTAAAAAAAGCCAATATAATTAAATATTTTCATTTAATAAAGTTAAAATCCACATGCTAAGGCTCAATGGTAATGATGGTTCAAATGGATTCCCATAATAAAGGATACATGCAAGGGTAATAAGTGGGAATAGAACATCCTTAAATAAGTTTCATGCTTAAACTTGTCCTAAATAGGGTGGATGTGACAAGCTTGAATTAGAGCAATTTGATTTGATTTTACCCCAAATAGGGTGGATTTGGGAAGGACACATCTTAATGTTAGATGATTGGATTGGATTAATATTGATTAAACATTTAGGACAAGACAAAAGTTTTTGTATTTTGTGGCTTTATATATATCTTTGGAGATTTTGGTCATTTCTAATTTTTAAGATATTTTAATGTTATAAATGTTTAAGATTTTAGAAAATTTTGAGTGTTTTTGAGCTTTGGAATATAAAATCAATGGATAAATATGAGATTTACACTAATTTGAGTCATAAAATGGAGACAACATACATTTATGGGTGGCCAAGTTGACCTCATAAAATGAGCACTACCTACATTGTCTAAATGGACCTTAAGCCATTTAGTTCAACCAAAATTAGGAGTATATGTGATAAGTATGAACATGGAATGAAATATGATTAAAATAATCATGATTAAATTAGATTGAATTTGATGGATAAATTTTAACTAAAAAAATGGAGAGATAATTAAATTTAATTCACAAAATGGTGAGATAATGAACTAGGAATGTTTTAGGAGTGTTTGGATCATTATACCCATAAGGGATCACTAGCAAAGGGAAAAATATATTCTAGAAATGGTATTGGATTTAATAGCAAATAGAAATATTATAATTATTATATTAGATAATAATGGATGATGCGTAGC
Source organism: Torreya grandis (assembly GCA_037957365.1). NCBI lineage: Eukaryota > Viridiplantae > Streptophyta > Pinopsida > Cupressales > Taxaceae > Torreya > Torreya grandis. The sequence continues at coordinate 2,505,781 of JARHVA010000420.1, read as the reverse complement.
TTAGGAATCTCTAAGGACCATGTCCTAAAGGAACCAAATGTCCAGTCATCAAAATGTCACTACGAGGATATGCCAAGATATATTTTAAAACAAGGCTCAACAACTTCCACTTTCTTATGAATGTCAATATGGTTAGGAAAATTGGACCAGATTAGGATGAAAATAAGGATGGTTAAGGATAGGGTAAAATGGTAAATATGATGAGAATGGAATTGATTACATTGTAGATAAGAATAGCCCCAAGTGTTAAGGTACTTGTAGACAACAAATTATTTACACATTAGGCCAGAAACCTAGTTTAGATCATGGTACTTGACCAAGGTGCCAAAAATTGTCTTCACCTTTGGACAAATGATTTATCTTTATATTTTGATTTAATTTTTATTATTTTAAAATTTTGGCATCTCAACTCAATGGAGGATTACAATATAAATTATGTCAAATGTTTGACTCTAATCCTTACCGATTATGAATAGCTTCTCTGCTAGAATTATGTTACTACTGTAGGCTATATTGATGTTGTTGTGATCTTTATTGGTCATTGATTCTACTTCCTTGAAACCTATAAAAAAGGTTTATTCATACTATTTGAAAAAGAGTGCTTCTAGGGAGTGTATATATGGATAGGCAGTAGATAAATGATTTGATTGGATAATGGAATATAGGTCTTAAATGAATAATGGGAGCATAATGGAATGTATAGTGGTTTAAATATAAATGAATATTGATATTTTGAATCATACACATTTTTTTGATTCCAGATTTGACTTGATTTTAGTTATGAAAAGGTTGATATTGAATTCGATAATGTCTTCACTAAGGAATGAGGAACTAATTGACTCAGAATTTGGTGCTTTGAATAGGTTTTCATGAATAAATTCTTCTTGATTTTTATGATTTGGATTGTCCAATAGTACCTTAAATAAGGTTTCACTAAGGGAGTTTGATAATTAATTTTGATTGTCCCTTAGTTCTTTAATCAAGGTTTCTCTAAAGGATGTTGAATTTAAACTTTTATTGTCTCTTAGCACCTTAAAAAAGGTTTCACTAGAAGATGTTAAATTTAGAATTTAATTATCCCATAGAGCCTTAAACAAGGTTTTTTTAGGAGATTGTTTTTATTCCTAAATGTTGTCTTAGATCCCCAAAATTTCTACCATTGATATGTATTCATAGAAGGAGTTCAATAATGTGTGATTCTATCAGTCCTAATTGATAGTTGTGGGTAAATGGATGTCAATATAATGATTAAGTTAGTTAATGTGAAAGGCATATGTAATTTTAATACCAACAAAAGGATAAATGGAATCATAGTCCTCATAGAGGCTACTATTAGGACTTGTGTTGATGTCAAATGAAAAATCTTGAACAACTATAGAAGGATCACAAATATTTTCAAGTTGATCTACAAGGAGCATGTAGTTGAAGTCATAACTTCTAGTATTATATGTTTATTATGAAGTTGATGCGGACTCAAGTGGATTTGATATAAGTGTATAGACAATGTTTTAATATCCACTAATGTATGTTAATGATAAAGCTAATTTTCACTCAATAGGATCTGAATTAGATGTGGATAGTGATGTTGATTCTACTTTTGATACTAAATTTGGTATTACTTCTAGAATAGAACTTGACTCTGATATTAGTCTAAAAGAAAACTTAACTCAGATGTTAATGTTGATAATAATTTTGGATATAAAGGGGAACCTATTTATAATTTAAATGTGTCTACAAAATGTCTCATTGAATTTAATTATCCATAAGCACCTTGTTCACATTTTGTTTTGAAATGAAAGCTTTAGGATAAAGGAAATTTGTAAAATAGTGAATTTTTGGCAATGAATATAAGATAGATTATTAGTCAATAATGTATTATTTGAAGATGACCTCATTGAAGAAAGTTTCATAAAAAATAAGTGAGCAATCATAGAGAGGTTATTTGAAGTAAGGCTCATCAAAGATATGAGTATGGTCAAAGGATGAATCATTAAATAGTGGTGATTCAATGAGAATGTTAGAAATGGGTGATTTGAATTGATATTGAATTGAAATTGAATGAGTATGATTGTGATTAAGAAAGTGATCTTGGTATATCCATAGCAAGGGATTCTTAGACTTGGGTGCACTTAACTCCTTAGTATATGATGGCCCTAATAGTGGTAATTACAAGACATAATTGGATGACATGATTGGTTGTGACCTAAGGTCAAGGAAATAATAGATGCAATGCAAGATAATTTTGGCTAAATTTAAAGAGTTGGTATATAACATTTTTGATTACAAATGGGTACTTACTTAACATTTGACTTGGTTTTTGTGGATCAAAAGCCAAATAGTCATTAGATAAAGGTGTCAAAATAGGTTTTCCTTTGCTAGTATGATCATGATCAAGTGGGTAACTAGTAGATAGGATGTTTGATAGATGTTGATGTGAAATAGTGTGACTACTCCTATTTAGAATAGAATCTAGGTTTGTTGGATTGAATCTATAGGTAGTCAAGCAACTATTTCTAAGATTCATAAAAAGAGATCATCCTTTTCAAATAGATATTACTTATAGGGTTTTTTTTTTGATCTAGTGTGAATGCCATAAAATTTAATGAAAAGGTAATAAAATAATGGTAGAAGGATTCCCCCAAGCAAGGATACATGAAAGGGAAAAGATTGTAATGAAATTGGCCCCAAAATAGTTAAAATTTGACTTTATTGAAGTGACATTAGCCCCAAGTAGGGTGGAATCGAATAAAATTAATCTGATTTAGATTAGCCCAAAATAAGTAAAACTTGAGTAGATGTGATTTGATTTAGATTAGATCCAAACAAGGAAGACTTAAATAAATGAGTGAATGTAATTAAAACTAGGCATATGTATCCATAGGATTGTTCACAAGTGTTAGTTTCACAATGTTAGATAAATAAATAAAACAAAGTAAATTAAATATAAAAAATTGAGCCTAGGACCATAATGAGCATAAAATAAAGCTAAATAAAACTAAAATAAAAAAAGGGTTACCAATTATTATTACCAACCATTTAAGATTGTTCACCTTGTTATAAGTAGATATGGCTCAAATGTAGTCTTAATAGGTCTTTATCAATTCCATTTCATGAGGAAACATCTCATTTGAAAACTTGGGTTAGTTTAGTTGATTAGTATTTGAATGTGATGCATAAGAGGATTTAAGAATTTGGCAGCACTTTATTATCAAACTTAAACATCCAAAATTACAAGGGGAAGGGGTCTATTTATAAAAATTTCAAATCAAATGAAGGGTGAAGGATGGTTCTTTAAAATATCAAAGGGGAGTTAATATGAGTCCTCCATCTTGAATAAAATATGTAAGGTGGATAATTATCCTAAAAATATATATTTTAGATTCAATGGGAGCCCTTCATATTATTTTCAATATGAAGGGTAGATAACTATGCTCAAGAAAGCACATGGATAACCACATGGATCGTTAATATTGGCCCTTCATCTTGTTTCCAAGATGAAGGGTTGAGAATGCTCCCTAAAATACCTCAAAATATTCATTTTAGGCCCTTCATATTATCTCCAAGATGAAGGGTGGATAATAATCCTTCATGTTTTTTCTTTTAATAATTGGTGGGCTCATGAAATGATATTCCATAGGATATCAGGATTCTTTCTCAATTGAAGATTCCCTATGGAAGGAGAATGAAAAGGAAGAATTAATAATTGAAAGGAAATTATAATTCCATTTGCATAGAATTATAATTATAATAATTATTAATTTAATTAATCAAATATAAGTTTAATTAATACAATATGGGGAATTTGATTAGAAGAATGATTTAGAGAAGGGGAATTGATTGCATTAATTAATTAGTGAAGGAGAATTAGTGAACTGATTAGAATATACTAATTGACTAGAGAAAATGACCAAAATTATAATTTATAAAACTTAATATGATGAATTCTCCCACCTAGAGATGCCTTAAGGTGAATTCAAACTTGTATATTATACGAATAGATGATTTCAGACTAGTTTGTGTGCAATTATAGGAATTCATTTCATTTCATAATTTTGACATGGAAGTGATAAAAATGGAGTGTCTACAAGCATAGTTTATGACCTATCAATGATATGAAAGAGTAATAAACATAGAGAATTATTTATTAATAAACACACCAAATGGAAGGTAACATAGTAGCCATGGTAACCAGCCAAAAGAGTAGTTTTACCATTCATACCCCACTCATAAGAAAGACCTTGCATTTAAATTATATAGGGATTTTGATATAGTAGAATCCTAGGTGATTAAAAAATTTCATATCTCTGAGGAATGGATAACTATAGTTTTATGAAGGTTAAAATTTCAAAGACACAAGAGTAAAAGTTATTGGGCACTTAAAATGATGTCAAATAGGAAGTGATAGTTAGTCATGATAAGTCAGGAATTTGATGGAAGTGGTAAAAAAGATATTTATAATTTCTCAAGACCTTGAATTAAGGGATAAAAAATTATATGTATGATGCATTTAATTTGGATAATTTTTGGCAAAGGCATGGAGTGTATAAAAGGAAATAAGGATGCACTAAATTTATAGATAAGGATAAGTGGAGGCTTGCATGACCAAACAAAGGATGAAATACTTATGAGGGGTAGAAATATTACATATGCATAAGTAATAGACTATATAAAAGGTGATGGTCATAGAATTTATGTTGCATATTGAATCCAAAAGGTATGTAAGCACATGAATAAGAGGAATGCTTAAAAGTGTGTGTATATGGAGTCAACACGTTACTTTTGGATAATATTTTTGGTTATGTAGGATTGTGCAAGGTAAGTCATTTGTAAATGCCAAGGTGTCAGGGAACAAACATATCAAGGTAGTAGTTATCTCTTGGTATAGGTCACACATATATTACATGTAATATATGATGTGTTTTTATGGAGAACTCACAATAAAAAGTAAACATGTAGGCAAAATAAGATGTTGATAATAAATTCGGTGTACAATAATCATTGGTATAACACATGCAAAGATAATTACCTCATATCATGATCAACACATGTAACCTAAAACACAAAATGATATTATTTGATTGTACAATATCAGCTTTAATCCTAAAAATAAACCACCTTAACCTACCCCTAGTCACATACACCCTAAATTAGTTACATGCAATGCAAGTAAGTACATAAGACAAAATTTTGTGAAATACATGCATGTTTACCTACCTGATAGGAAGATAAGATTTGGGAAACTTGATAACATCATAGGGGATACTTTACATAGGTAGGCAAGCTAGGTTTTATACAACTTAGGCATGGAAATATAGTAGGCTATTAATGAGGTTGTCAGCTTTGCATGGGAATCTAAAGGATCATTTAGAATTATCATGGATATATAAGGGGAGTTTGGAAAGATTAAGGTAGCATGATAAAATCCTCATTTATAGGAGATGGAGACTCTATGCATAGATCTCAAGAAAATAAACCCTATAACCTTGAGTATATCGAATTCTAAGAGACTCCATCATTATGTAGAGAGATAGATCCATATTTGAGGATTGGATAGATGATCCAAAATCTTAACTATAATAGATGATAAACTTGGTATATATTATAACCCATATTTTAAATAATATAAAAAAACATCTATATGAATCCATTGCACAAGTATAGTTTAAGAGTCTTAGGTTGTATGGTGAAGGCATCCCTTCAATGGGACCCCTGATCATGACTAAAAAATTGAGGTTGAAGTATTTTTTCCTTTGTATCTATATATTTCCCTTGTATGCAAGCTAAAAATCATATATTTGAAAAAGTATTAGAAGGCTATAAAATTAAAATATATATATATATATATATATATACACATATATATATATATATACACATATATATATATATATATATATATATATATATATATATATATATATACATACACACACACACACCACACACACACACACACACACACACACACACACACACACACACACACACACACACACACACACACACACACACACACACACATATATATATATATATTAGGTGGCTTTACCCTCATATGCCTCTGCATCTTATTAAGCATTATTGTTTCATGTTTTTAAATTATTGTTATGTTATAATATACATTTATGAATTCATGTTCAATTATTTTAATGTGCCATTGTCTACACTCCATTGGAAAAAAATTGTATTGAACATTTCAAAATTCATAAAATATTTTTTTGTAATGTAGAGTTATTTTTATTTAAAAAACCTAAAATAAAAAAATGTAACATGTTAAATATATTGTAAATAAATTAAATAGCTAAAAAATTAGAAATGTAAAAACATAAATAACAAAATATTAATTGAATACCTAAAAAATCATAAAATGTATATCTTAAATAACAAAAATTTAAAAGCATAAATAATTTAGTTTTTAATAATTATTAGCCCCAAGTATAATCTAATATTTACATATTATCATTCACATATAACACAACTTTTAGATACCCATCTACCTGAAAACTATACCTATTTTGTGTCAATCAAGAAGTAAAATCATCATCATAGTGTAGCGTGGTACCTCCATTATCCACCTAATAATTATGTGGGAAAACATAAAAAAATATAGATGGGGGTCCTCTGCATGTTTCAAATAATAATGATGAAAATAAAAGGGTCTTGTGCCTTCCATGGTACTCAATGTAGGGTAATCATGAGGCACATATTACATATACCTAAAATAAAATTAAATGTTATAATATAAGTAAATCAAATACTTCTATTTTAAAAAAAAAGTTAAAATGATTACCACCATGTTGGGGCCTTACAAGTAGAGGAAGAATGTTGACTTGACCCATTATCATCACCCTATGCATCTATATAAACAATGGACATGTTATTAAAATAAAAAATATAAAATAAAATTAGAATTAATTAAAAAACTTCAATTTAAAAAACAAAACTAAAAATTACACCTCTATGTCAGGTCCCTATATAATGAGGGCATTGACTTGTCTTAGCCTCATCATCCTATGGGTCTATATAACTTATAGACCTACTACCAAACCCCTAAAATAAGATTATACTATAATTAATTGAAATAGTTACATTTAAATAATAACATTGAAAATTATACCTCTGAGATGAGTCCTCAAAAGTTACAGGACATCAACTAGTCCCAAAATCATCTTCTTGTAGGGCCATATAACCAGTGGGCTTGTCATTAAAAACCCAAAAACAAAATAATATTATAATTAATTTAAATACTTCAATTTAAAAAATAAAACTATAGATTATGCTTCTACACTAGGTAATAATTAGTAGAGGAAGGACATTGACTCATCCCAAAACCCTCCTCTCTCTCATCCTCCTCATTATCATCAATACTACATAACTATATTAATAACTAATAAATAATGAAATTAAGAATGAAAATGATATACAAAATTAATTAAGACTAGAATATTTTAAAATTGTTGTACCAATGATAAGAGTGTCAAGGTACAATATAAATAATGGAAAATGTTTGATAATGATTAGATACAATGGGGAATGTTGAAAATTAGACTACAATGTAATCAATAACTGTTTCAAACAATGTTCATGCAACCTATAAAATAAAAGAGATGAAACTAAATTGATAATTTGTCAAACAATTTGCATGCAACCCAAAATTGTGGATTGTAAAAATTAGAGATTCTACTATGAATTCAATAGAATATAAGGATGTATAAGGGAGTGGGGGACTATCAAGGGTTTTTAAATATATTTTTTAGGGTTTTATTCCTAAGACATTAAAGGTTTATTCCATGGTTTTTATTATATATTTTTAAACATTTTTAATATGCTTTTTCTATAATTTTTCATAAGATTTTTTATAGGAATTACATTAATATAAACTAAATTCACCTATAAAATTGAAAAACTGCATACCTCTAATATTTAATTTTATTGGAGTGGTACATATTCTTTCTCTTCTTCATCTATAAGTAAATATACTCTTTTTTTCCCTTCTCTCCTTCCCTTGCCCTTAATTTTCCTACAAAACTATTTTGGCATGCAAACATCTTGTTGTCTTATTCAAAATCCATTTTTCTTTCTCTCCCTTTCTTCCTCCTTATTATCTCTTTATCATGTTTCAAGGTATATGTCCCTTTCCCATGGTGTTTTTTAATCTATTTATTCTTATTGTCTTTGTATTCACTATTGTAGAGAGTAAAATGATGTGTGAGGGGACATATAACCTTATATATATATATATATATATATATATATATATATATATATATATATATATATATATATATATATATATATATATATATATATATATATATATATATATATATATATCTCTCTCTCTCTCTCTCTCTCTCTCTCTCTCTCTCTCTCTCTGTGTGTGTGTGTGTGTGTGTGTGTGTGTGTGTTGTGGCCAAAAACATTGGTGGAAAAAAATTGACCTAATTATCAATGCTATGTACACCAAATGTACTACTAAAATAACTAATCCTACACTAAAATTAGGTATGTACACAAGGATACATAAAGGTATTATATTTATTATTATTAGAGAAAATAGTATCAAAGTATTTATAAATAGTTTACTTTATACTTTTTCTAGATGATTCCAAGTTCTTAAGTAGACTTGATCTTATGAAGTAGATAAGATGGCACTAACCTTACTAACCTAACATATCACTTACACCCAAATACCTAAGTAATCACCTGATGCACATTAATATATCATTGTGATTCCTCAATATGAAAATAAAACATATATTTATTCACATGCACATATACTTATATTGGAAATCAAACATAATTTGTGTAAATAAATAAAGACATAAAAATACTCTTCACAATCACAAAATAAATCTATTTAATCACATTTAATTACAAAGAACACATTATATAGTATATAATTATCACCATATAAGGTTAATCTTTACATATTGAACATAAATATTACACTTCTCTATCCTTCAAACCCTAAGTTTGATCACTATTTTTCCATCTACTTGAAAAGAGTTTAACTTCTCAAGATTCCTCAATGTGTGACTTTACAATATTATTCAAATAAAATGCCAAGATCCCTATGCATGGTTTTTCTTAGATGTCAGTGATTCCTTTCTTGTTGTTTCCTACTTATCACTTTTTTCAAATATCATGCCACCTATCTACGTCTTTTATGATATTATTTTCTAGACCCTATCCACATATATGTGCATTTAAATATTATTTTCCCTCTTGGCTTACTCATTTTCCAACCTGTATTGAATTTCTTTCAATCTACCTCATTTATTTTACTATGTTCCTTTTTAATGTATATTTTTTACATCTAATTTGTGTTACTTGTACTCACATGTTTTACACAATATCATTCACAAAACTTTCCTTTACACACACATGATCTATGAAGATGTAAATTTACAAGTACTCGTGTTTATTCAATGTATCTCACTTGTATATTACACCCTAGATAAAATGTGTGTTACTAATTTAATTACAAATCTAAGGTTAAGAGTTATTTAACCCTAAAACGGATGTAGATCCTTACTTTGGAGTATATGGGGTTAAGAATATAAAAATGATAATGCAAAAGGGTGATAATAAGATCTAAAATAAGCCAATTGGGTGCTAAACTTAGATATAAACATACAATAAATTTATTATGCTAAGAATAGGATAAATACAGAAATCAAAACTAAGCTATTATGGAAGTGACAAAGAAGTAATATACTTAGTTGGTTATGATGCTAACATAGTGCTAGATTTAGAATAGGGAGAATGTGGAATAGAAGATGATTCTAGAATATTCATCTGATTATGGATCCAATGCTTCTAAATATCTAGACACTAACACCATGTTGGGATGGTTGCATCAATGATGTTGACTAAGTTTGACACAAGTGTCTGATATAAAATACCTATTGGAAAAAGATGTGAATTCTTTGATGTTTATGGTTTTGAATTTACCTTCACCCTAGTGAATTTAGATTTGGGTCATGTATTGTCACTTCTCATTAATGTATAAAACCCTAGTTCTACATCTTCATCATGACCTTGGGTAAAAATGGGTTAATGGGCACATGGTGTCAAGATGACCCTAAATACCCCTTTGTTAGTGAGCACTACCTACATAGCCAATACTCTGAATAAGGCCTTTGATTGATGTAGTTCTCCCCTATGTGTTATCTTGTGTGTGAATCATATAGTATGTGTAGATAATGTAAAATAGTGATCTAGCTTGGAACTTGGAAAATCAAGCTCTTGAGTTGATCCTTTAGTACATTAGATGTATGTATGTGTTGTTCATATGACTAGTATGATAATATAATAAAATAGGAAAGCTTTTCTTTAGTGAGTTATTTATTAAATGATTTTGATAGGTTGGCTTGGACTATGCTAGGTGAGGAATGAATGAGGGTTGATATTATATGTATATCAATCCCTTTGGATAAGTAATTCACATTAAATCATTTAGGCTAAATATTAAGATAATTTCATTATGTATATCAATCCCTTTGGATAAGTAATTCATATTAAAGCATTTAGGCTAACCATTAAGATAATTTCATTTGAAAAATATATGACTTTAGGGCATTGTACACTTATGCCATGTTAGGACACTAACATCGATGCTAGTATATATCCTAGATGTTAGTTTCTAGGGAGAAGGAAAATAGGTTCAAGTTTTGAACTTATAAAGATGGGAGATAAGTACATTTTAATTAGTTTGGGCAAGATAAAAGGACTATGTCATAAACATAAGTCTAGATGAAGTTTAATTTTTAGAACAACTATGTGATAGATTTTTAACCTCAACATTTTGGATCAATTTCTTTGATCCTTCATTAAGAGAAAGAAAAGATGAGGAACATCAAAGATAACATCCTTAAATAAGTAAAAGAAAATGATTACTCATGGTAAAGAATGAAGTAACCATTGAAATATCATACCCCAAGTGTTATTAAGGAACACACTCACCACCCTAAAGGCCTCTCAATGGTAAAAATATTAATATTAAGACCAAATATTTAAATTAATCTTAATGAATAAAATTTTTAATGGAAATAAAAAATTTTGACAAAAGAAATTAGAAAGAAAACAAAGTTTAAAATTATGTATCTCTTAATTTTAATTTAGTGAAAAAATTAATATAAAGGGGGGTTCTAAAATTAGAAATGAATAAGTTAATATTATTTAGATAGAAAAATAAAATTATAAGAAATAACCAAAAATATCTAGTTGAAAAAAGGACATATAATGAGATAATATTCCATGCATGGTCAATACTTAAGCCTACATCTCTATTAAGTTCATTGGGTGCTTTTCAATTTCAATGGCTTCCCTCATTTTTCACTTGTGAAATTGGTTTTATATGGTATAAACTTTGGCATCTTCAATGTGGATTGCATGTTTAGTTTTTTAAGAATGCTCTACCAATGCTGACTTTTCTTTCCTTTATAAATAGATGTTTTTCACATGATCCTTGATTCTAGTACCAATAGATACTCCTATTTATCTATTGTAAGGTATTCCACAGGAGAATTCAACCTTGTAGACTCCACTATGAAGGCTAGGGTCCAGAGGGTCTTTTGAAAAATTTAATGGCATTCTTAACTTGTTGATGGGAAGGAAAGTGGAATAGATATTATGGAATTTAAGAATTATAAAGTCCATAATATCAAATTCACCTTCCTTCTTGTCAAAAAGTTAATAACGTACTTAAATTATGAAAAATACCCTCTAGATCTCAGGCATCATAGTGGACTCTACAAGGTGGAGTGCTACTATGTAATACCTTACATTAGATAAATAGGAAGATACATTGGTACTAGAATCAAGGAACAAGTGGTAGACATCCATCTAGAAAGAAAAGAAAAGTCAGCTTTGGAAAAGCATTCTTGCAAAACCAAAAATGCAATATGCATTAAATATTTCAAAGTGTTTTCCATAGAAAACCACTTTCATAAGTGTAAAATAAGGGAATCCATTGAAATTGGCAAGCACCTAGTGAACCTTAATAGAGATGTTGGCTTATGTATTGAACATGCATGGAATATGGTTCTTAGCTTGTTATAAGTCCTTTGTTCGACTACTTTATTTTTTTTCATTCTTATAATTTTAATTGTCTATCTTAATAATCTTATTCATTATTAATTTTAGAACCCCCTTTATATTCATTTTTTCACTAAAGTAGACTTTTGTTTATTCACTAAATTAAAACTAATACATACATGATTTTAAACTTTGTTTTCTTTCTAATTTACTCTCTTTTGTCAAAAATTTTAATTTCCATTAAATATTTTATTCACTAAGATTATTTTAAATCTTTGGTCTTGATCTTAATGTTTTTACTGTTGAGAGGCTTAGGGTGGTGAGTGTGTTCCTTGCTGGCATTTGGGGTACAAGCTTTCAATAACTACTTCATTATTTAACCTAAGTAATCATTTTATTTTCCCTATTCAAGGATGTTAGGTTTATTGTTCCTCATCAGGTATTTCTCATGATGAAGGATCATAGGAAGTGATCTCAAACATTGAGGTTAAAAATTTATCACATGATTTTTCCTAAAGGCAAGATTCATTCATTTGTATAGATTGTTGAAGCATAAAATATGTAACATAAGATTGGTCTAACTAAGAGATAGGCCAAGGGGCAAAAGATAGAATGAATATGAGACTTGAAGTGGGAAAAGTACATAACTAAGAGGAATAGATAAGGTCTAAATTTTGGCAAGTGTATAATACTAAAGTTCTATATAATCCATAAATATTGTCTATATTCCCCCCTTTAATTTATTAATAAAATTTCTAGTTTAAATGAAAAGGATTGCATAACTAGATGTGTATAACACACCTTGTCTTTGCATGTGCCCAACTTTATTTCATTGTTTGTGAATGACCTATAATTAAGACCATGTTAATAGTATATAATCAATGAATATACTATAATATTTAAAGTACTTAAAATATATTGAAATTGAAAGATCAAGGTTTAGAAGTACACCTATGTGTCAATGTAACTATCTTACTTATTAGCAAGTTGATTTAAAAAATATGTATCATTGTAAGAATGAAACTGAGATCATGATAAATATAGATAAATCTTGAAAGTGCATATATACAAGGAGATAGAGAGAGAGATTAGAGGGCACATGCCCCCAACCTTGGATCAAATATGAGTTTCCACCTGACAGTTAAGATTAGCTCAAATATGCAACCCAATGACACTTATAATTTGGTGAGGTTGGATGATAAAATCAAGTCCAACTTGAAAATTTAGAAAGATTGAGAATTTAATCACCTCAACCATACTGAAAAGTGAACCAAATACTACAATAGACTATCTCAATAAAGTTCATAAAAGTTTGACTCAGGTATCAGTATGTAAAAGAGTTTTGAAATATAGAACTAATTTGTATTTTGCAATATTAGGAACAAATTTTATAGAATATGCACCTTATATATTTCTCAAGTTGAAACTATGCATAACAATGGTAAAAATTTATATAATTCTACCATAATTATGAATATGAATCATATAATTATGTGCTTTAGCTAATTTAAAAAATTGTGTGAATGTGGAGAAATATACAAACTAATATAATTACCAATGTGGAGAACATGTTTCCAAAACATGTCCCACTATAATTTGGAGATGATGAATATGAAATAGGTGTGGAGAACATTATTTCAAAACATATCCCCACTAAATTTGAAATTGTGAATGTGTGGAAACCATGCCCATATGACATGCCCCCACTTAATCTAAAAACTAAGCCAAGTGTGTAAAATATGATGTTATGACATGATCGCACTAATATGCCCCTATTTGAGGTGAGGGAAAGATAGGAGCTGGTAGTTACCTCACCTCGAAATGATAATACAATTGTATAAGCTATTAATGGAATCATGTTGCATATAAAAGGAACATGTCTAGGTAGATATAACATTAAAGCACATAGAACCAATGTGATTACATGAAGGCCTATGATGTATGATAAGGATCATGGGAAAGTTTATATAGTAACAGTAAAAGCTTAATAAGTAAATAAAACATGGAAATAAGAGCACTCAAAAAAAAATTATTAGGCAATGGTCCAATGAGACCAAAAACAAGGGACATGTTCAAATGCCACACAATTTAAGTAACATGACTTAGTCAAATGTCCATAAAATCAAGGATGACATATTCAAATGTCCATACAACAAATAATGACATATTAAAATATCAATGAAAGCATACACAAGCACATGGATTAAAATTAAAGGAACACATTCAAATGATCAAAAAAATAAGACAATAGTAAGGCAAGACACTCAAGGAAGTACATAAAATAAAGCATAAAAAATCAACATAAACATGTCATAATAGCCTACGGATCTAAGGTGTTAAGAAAAAAATGTCAAGTGTATAGCATATCAAGTAGCCTCGGTGTAAGATACAATCATAGATAAATATATTAGTAAGTAAATATGTAAGCTTAAACATGATAATGAAATGTGATCATCAAACCATATAACCTATGTGTATCCAGATCAAATAAGTGGATGCCCCCACCCCAATGTCTAGATGACATGAGTAAAGGGAAGGAAAAACATCCAAAATAGGAATAGATATTGTATTTGTGTATGCTTTTATGATACTCAAGTAGAAGCGTGACACATATGTGTATGTATAAATAACAAATTATGCCATCCATCAACATAAAACTAACACATACATGCCAATGAGCCAATAGAACATGTAGGTATTGAACATATTTTTGGATTTTTGGAATTTTTTTATTTGTTTGGTATTTTGGAATGTTTGAAAAGATTAATCAAGTAAATCCTCATCATAAAAAGTGTAAGAATACCTAGAATTTTTTTTAATCTTTTTTTATATCACTTCATTTACACCACTTCAATGTTTCTATTTAATGCCTTACCTAAAGCCAATGGTGAAGTTAAATAATCATGGCCATCATGTCATATGAAAATTTATATGCTAATATTAATAAAATTAATCCACTTGTTTATAGTATCTAGCTTAGCATTCCACTTGGCTAGCTAATTTTGTCCAAAATTTAGTTTCAAATTTGGTTCATGGCTTATTATCCATATGGTCAATTTTTTCACACATGGAAAATAAGTGATAGGTAACTGAATGTATCCTTTAGAATAGAGCATGAATTGAGAGTTTTTTAGTTTATCTATAGAATATCCCTATTATTCAAGAAAATTAGTATCATAATTTGAATCCCACTTATTATCAAACTAGATATGGTGGTAATATACCCCATCAATATAATCATTAATAGTTAAATCCTCATGATTCAATCACTATGAGAAATAGTTCTTTTCTTAAAGATAGGAGTATTTTACCTTTTCCTCATGTTAGATACAATGTATATTCATCCTTCATTTTTATATTTTTTAATTTGGTTCTTCAATGTCTCACATTGATTTGTATGATGGACATTAATTCAATGATATTTACAATATGGTACCATGTCTTTTATGGGATAAGTCTATTACGTGATTTGTGTCTGGTAGATGATAAAAAAATCATTCTATGCTCAAGTAACATGGATAACATGATATCTAGAATATATTACTATGTAATGATCTATAAAATTTGTTTTGAAGCCTTTTTATAAGACTCCACACTATTCAGATGATGAATTTACTTTTGAACCTTATAAGGTTAACTCAATATGTTTAGAAAAAATGGGTTTATGGAGTAACAAACATTTACAAGCTCATATGTTATTTTTCTTTTACCCTAAATTGGAATCATTTTTATATTTTCTATAAGTGGGTTTAGATTATATGTGCTAGGACCTGTAGATTCCAATAGGTTATGTGATAGGTGATCAAGTGGATCAAATTTTAAATTTCACATTTTCTAATCTGTCATATCATAGTCTATATCATCATCACTATCATAGTAATATGAAACATGACCATATTTTTGCTTAGTTTTGACTAATAAAGGAATATCAAATTTTGGGGGATCTCATAGCTTTACTAGCTCTTTTAGTAAGGGTTATTTATTCTTATGCATGTTTATGTGTAGCTCATAGTTTAGTTTTTTATTTGGATCTAGATACAAAGGAGATAATGTACTTGACTCACCTATTTCATACCTATGTATATGCTCAAGAGGGATGATTTATTTAGATGGTTCCAATGTAGGGATGCCTTTAGTTTTTTAATGTATCATTTTGTAAAATTTATAAGATTCATCATCAACATGTATGTATAATAAGGTCCCATCATATATGAATTTTACACATCAATGAAGTGTAGATGGGACAAATTACATTAAATTATAATTTAAGGATTAAGACATGATATTAAAAGTAGTTGAAATCATTTTTGGTCTTGAAGTCACATCCAATGTAATTTGACCAACCCAAGGGCTATGCAAATTGTCAAACCCTTTTATGTGCATAGTTTTGTTTTGAATAAGATGTGTTAATACCATGGTGGTGAGGAATTATATAATACACATGTTTAGTCTTGATCCATTATCAATGAGCACCCTTTTAATACACTTATTTTGTATTATCACTTGTGTGAATAAAGCCATATGTTGGTAAACAATATATTTGGATGGTAAATCTATTGGATCAAAGGTGATGAGATTGTTATTATTCTTGAGATATTACATAATATAAATAAAATAAGTAGGCTCAATATCACTTGGAACTTATGTCTCATGCAATGACTCGTATAGGATATCCTTATAGACATTAGATCATTTTAAGAAATCAAGGATTGAAAAAATTTCATGTGTATTGCTCAATTGGTTAATAATATCATATCCTCTGGATTTTATTAATAGCTTAGGTTTAGGAGGTAGTGATTGTATATTAATAGGTGGTGAGATGGGTTGAGAAACCTTAACTCTTTGACTAATAACAATATAGACTGCATAATCCAATATAAGTTATGGGTGAATAATCGGTATATGATGGTAGCTATCATTCAAATAAGACTTAGGCAGAATGAATGGTTGAGATAATGCACATTGGCATCTATAAACTAGCTATATAAGATTACAAAAATAATTTTGAATAGAGATTGAGTTTTGTTTCTACTTTAAAACACTCTCACTATTGGCATGGATTTACTTAACAACTTTAATAGTGAAACTAATGTATCAAACCATAGAAACTATAAGGTATTGGAAAATGAAATAATTTATAGAGATCTCCATAGCAAAATTGATTGTAAAATTATAGCAATCAGGGATGAGTATCATAAAAATAACAAAATTATAGTTGTCATAGGGCTTGATGTTTAAAGATTAGGTTCACCAAATGTTTAACTATAATTTAGATTAAGACCCTAACATTGGATTATATAGGATTGAGAATATAGAAATGATAATGTACAAAGGTGATAATTAGATCTATAACAAGCCAATTGGGTGCTAAACTTAGATATAAAATACACTGAATTTCATGTG
Organism: Torreya grandis; assembly: GCA_037957365.1. Taxonomy (NCBI): domain Eukaryota; kingdom Viridiplantae; phylum Streptophyta; class Pinopsida; order Cupressales; family Taxaceae; genus Torreya; species Torreya grandis. Next base: position 2,488,336 of record JARHVA010000420.1, on the reverse strand, counting down.
CTAAAAATAGGCTAAATATAGAAAGTAAAAATAATTTATGTATGGACATGACAAAGAAGTAATATACTTAACTAGTTCTTATGTTACCATAGTGTTGCAACTAGAATAAGGAGAAATCAGGCTAGAAGATGATTCTAAAATAGTCATTAGGTTCTATTTTTGATACTTTTAGAGATATCGACACTAATGTTAGCTTGGGATAATTATATTGATGTTACTATCTAGGTTTAATGTAAGTGTCCTATAAAAAATACCTACTATAAAATGATATGACCACCTAGATGCTTTTATATTTGACTTTGCCTTCATTTTGGTGCATTTAGATCTAGTTTATGGACTATCATTCCTTATAAATTTACAAAATATTAGTTCTTTATCTTCATGGTGACTTTGGAGAAAAACGGGTTGGTAGGCACACAGTGTAGAGTTGACCCAAAAGACCCCTCTATCAGTGAGCACTACTAACATAGCTAATGGTTTGAAGAGGGCCTCAGACTAATGTAGTTCTCCCCTACATGTTGGCTTGTGTGTGAATCACACAATATATGCAAAGCAAATAGAATAGTGACCTAGCTTATAACCTGGCAAATCAGACTCTTGAACTGATCCTTTAGTACTTTAGACATGTGTATGTGATGTTCCTATGACTGATATGAGAATATGAGAAAATAGGAGAGCTTTGCTTTATTAAGTGCTTAATTGAATTCTTTTGATAGGTTGACTTGGTCTATACTATGTGATGAATGAGTGAGGGTTGATCTTGTATTTATATCAATTACTTTGGAAAAGTAACTCACATTAAGGCACTTAGGATGACCATTAGGTTATGTTTCATTTTCAAAATATATGACTTTAGGTCATTAAACACTAACACTGATGATAGTGTCTATCCTAGATGTCATTGTCTAGGGAGCAAGAAAGTAGGTACATGTTTAGAACTTATAGAGATGGGAGATAAGTATATTTTAAGTATTTTGGACAAGATAAAAGATCTAGATCATTAACATAAGACTAGTCAAACTAAGAGATAGCCCAAGGAATACAAGATAGAGTATATACAAGACTTGTTGAAGAGTAAATGGTTTTGAATTGAGAGGAATACCCAAGGTTTGAGTTTTGTCAAGTTTATAAAATTGAGGTTCTATATAATCTATAAATATCATGTACATGATTTTACAAGTGGATTACTACATTTATAAATTCATCAATTGAATAATGGATATGACTACATTGTATTATTTAACATTTCCAAGCAAATATTATTGAGAGTTTATGATTTTTATAATCTAAAATCTAATAGGGGCTTAAGTTTCAAGGCTTCAATTAAATGAACTCATAATTTTTTATTTTTCACAATACTAAAATTATTATAAAGATATTATTTAAAAATATATATATTATTATTTTAACTTATTAATGCATTAAATTCTTTTTCACTATTAATAATTTATGATATTAAAAAATTAATTTGAAAAAAAATTATGGAAAAAATACCTTTTATATTTTATGATTAAATATTTAAGTTTAATTAATTCTTTTTGGGCCAGCTCTCCCCATTTTTCTTAAAATAAAAAATAGTCATACTATGTAAGAATTATTTAGCCACAATGATTTACCATCCTAAAAATTAAAAATATTACAAAATAGAAGTGTGAGTTCATGTATTAGTTTCTGCTTCTACTTACTCCAACTTGAAACTTGACTTGATATTTAACTTTTAGAGTTTTGATAGAGGAAGAAGTAATGGGATAATTAATTACAATATTAAATCTGATAATTTCATTATTATAGAGTAATCTTAAATTTAATGTGTATTTAATTATCATTTAGAAAATTTTATTTTTTATTTTGAGATGTTAATTAAAAGTTTGTAATATGTTAGCTATATTTTAAAATTGGAATTTTTTTCAGGAATTTTGTTTTTAAACTAAATATATTGATACAATAAAATTGATGACATTTATCATTAGTAAATGGTTTTTTTAAAAATATTAAGATTATTAATCAATGTAATATATATAAAATATTAAAAAAAACAATAAAATTAATATTTATAAATATTTTTAAAGATATATATACTATAATATCTAAATATAGATTTTTAATTCCATCCATATATTTAAATGTCATTAATTTTGTAACTTTATAATATACATATTATATATTTAATTATGTTTTTAATTAAGTCTAACATATTTTTTAATAATCTATACACCCATTGTTAATATACAATTTTATGCACTCAGATTTTGCTTCTTTTGGTTTTTTGATTTTTTAGCTTAAAGTTTAACTAATTAAAAATAATATAATTAAAATAGTAGAAACAATTTGTTTTTGAATTAAAATTTAAGTTGTGCATGAAAATTTCAATTAGTGTAGAGATGAAATGATCAAATTTTGGGTAGTTAATGAAATTTTATGTGGTGATGGGTGTATTTGCAGCAGTTCCATGCTATAGTGTGCACCTATTTTATTGTTTGCTTTTGAGGCTGCATATGCTTCAATGGATGTGTCTACACTCTCAATTCTCCTCCTTTTTAATGATTTTTAGGGTTTTCACCCAAAATATTCTTGTAGATAAAGAAAGTAATGAAAGCCTCTAGATGAAATCAAGGTGTATTGAAATAGCTAAGAAGATTTGATTTTCCTCTTTAAACATAATGAGATTGAGCAAGAAATTGTTACCCTTATGAAAAGATGTCTGATCCATGAGTTTTTGAGCTATGGAATTCATTAAAAGGAGCTAGGATCTTGGATCATGAAAAAATATAATGTAAAAGGGCATGCATATGTACGCATTGGCTTGAGAGGTTTTTTGTTTCTTTGTTACTATAGAAGAAGACTAAGCTAATGTATTTGTATATGGATGTTGGTTTTTTAGTAGGTTATTAATGATGTTATGGATCCCTAACTTTGAATTTCACAAGAGGATTGTAAGGTAGCTCTAATACGAGTGACATTTTTCCACCTCATAACACATATTTTGGTATGAGTCATTATTTCAAGGATTAGAAACTCTGTAGGGGATATAATTTACATTTTTTCTGAAACTACAAGATTTATTTCCTATGTAAAAAATTGTGTTCAAATAGTTGTGAGAAAAATTCTTCCTAGAAGAGTATAAATCTCTAGAGGGAGAGATCTCTTTGAACAATTAATGGATTACAAAACCCTTCATTTTTATTATTTGATGTATGACAACCATAGTCCTCTAGTTTGGGACCTTCCCTTGGTTGTAGCTGCTTAAAATGAGAATCAAAAAGAAGAATTTAGTGTCAAAAAAATCAAATGAAAATTCATGATCTCGATGTTAAAGGGAATGTTAGAATAATTAATTAAATCATATTCTAAATAAGTGTTGGTGAAAGCATTAAATGTAATAAGTGATAGTGCAGATATTAAATGTGCATTTATGCATTTTTAAAATAGTCACATGTGTCACCACCTATTCATTATTGTGATCAATAAGAATATAGGGGATAGTTCTTGTTTTATCTATATATACCCTTGTCTCTATATAATTCTGTTAATTATGTTGAATACAAACTATTGTATTTTTGGTAAGTATAATTTGATATCAAAGGAGGAGTAAGGAGATCAAGGAAAAGTGAGAAAATTATTGAGGAGCCTTAAACACTTAGTTTTCTTGTAATTGAAAGGAGAAAAAAAACCATTTCTTTCTTCTTCATATTTTTTTTAATTTTTTCTTGATCTACATCTACTTTGTTTACTTTCTTGGAAGAGATTTGAAGCATTCCAAAAATTTACATCAAATGATAGAAATCTATCACAGACATACAAAGAAGGAAAGAGATTAATTCTAATTTCAAGGAGCATAAGATTTCATGTGAAAATATTTAGATCTAAATTGATTGGAAAATAGATTAAAGACATATTGAGAAGGAGAAAAAAAGAGGAGTACCATTGAACTTGAATTCTTATTCCTCACATGTGCAAACTTCAATCAACCTAATAATTTTATTATTTTCTTTACTTTCTTTCTTTCCTGAGACAAGACCTAAAAAATAGACAAAGCAATTTTATTTTTTCTAACAAAGAGGATTATTTTGAGATATTGTAGAGTTTTTTTCCTTAAAAAAATCATTACTACCTTCTAAAATATTTTTCTACTCACATAAGAGTTTGATTCATATCATTCTATAAAAAATGGATAGAGAACTTCAAGATCCTTCTAAAAGGTGGTCACACTAAAGATTTTGAGTAGTACTGAGGGAGATATTATGGTCTAAATTTAACCATGCGAACTAGATTTTTAATTATTTTTTACTGTGCAACCTGTACAAAAAATAAAAATAAAAAATAAATCATATCTTTTATTTTAGGTGATAAAATTAGGGGGTTTTGTTATTTTGAAATTTAAAATAATTATAATTCTATATTATACTATTGTCCCCCAATTTTACACCCTTGAAGTGGTAGTTCAAGCCTACTCCAGTTGACTAAAACAATGGGATTACCCCTAGACATGTGGGTTGTCTATAGTGAGGGTAAACCTCTAGTTGATAGGGATAACTCCCTTGATACATCTATTTAAGATCATCACCTATGATACTAACTTATTGGGATGAAAAGGGATAGAAAAATAAGAGAGAAACCTAACCTAATGATGTTATGCACTAATTTTAACTCCATAAGACTAACATGAACTTGCACTATGAAAGGTGATTCACAAAACTGATATCAACATCCAAAGTTTTTCCAACATAAGTATTTCAACATGGATGTAAGATGCAATGAATTTCTCAAGTTGGATGAATAAGAGGTCTCAATATAGACACTAGTAATCTTCCTTACACTTAAATACATACAAAAAGATTGATTACACTTCATGTGACCTATTATAGGGTAGACTACTTGCACAAAACATGAAAGAGTAAGGTGAACACAAGGAGAGATGACTATCACTTGCCATTCAACTATAAACTACTTCACACACTTAGACAAGAAGTTGATAACTCAAAATAAGCTTTAAATATTTTATTAAAAGGCAAAATAAGTACTCAAATTAGCATGTATTCACCATACCAAATGTGGATTGATTACAAAGCTAAACGTGGTTGCTTATATAGAGAATTATGAAGAGAAAGAGATGGGGGCATAGTAAGAAAAGATTGATAAGTGTCCATGTGAGTTAAAAAAATAAATGGGGTTATGTAACAGTCATAAACATACTTCTAAATACATGTGTCTCACTCACGAAGATGTTACAATCCTCCATGTGGTGTAGGAGTTAGAACTTGGCTTGACACCTTGATTAGTTTCTTAAAATTTATCCTTCTTTACATAAAAATAATGATAAATGGAGTGATCAATAATAAATTCACCATGAATTCATTAATAAAAACTCATTTATAACCTATCATGCCTTAATAAACTCCTTTGATATGACATTCCATCATTCATATGCATAAGTGTTTTGAAACTCTTCATTTCCCATGCCTAGCTTGGTCCAAGTGGCCCAAAAATCAAATTCATATTCTTAAAGTAACTCTTTATCCATGGATGGTCTTAAAATATCTTATCAGACCTAAAAATAACCATGTTGGCTCCTATAACAACTCCCAAGACTCTATTTTTCTCCTCAAACTCACACTAGGCCTATTCTCCTTGTAACCTTAAAAACCTATAAACCTCCTTGTGTAGGAAAATGTATTAAGGTTAATGAAAAAATAAAGGAATATTATAGTAAATATTATGTACTTACATTGTCATGTCAATTTTAATGTCCATATTCTAAGTAGAAGTCCATTTTTTTGCCTTTCTCTCTCTTCAATTAGGCATCCTTGCCTAGAACCCTATTTTCCTACTCTATACCTCTCCCACACGTGAAAACACCCAAAATAATTTAACTAAATTTACCTAGGATATCACAAAACTCCATGTCAATTTTGAAGTCCTAAGACCCTGTGAAAGTGTGAGAACCATGAAATGACCTTGCCACCTAGTCTCATTTTAGGCCTATTTGAGACTAACAAAAAAACTAGGCTTTGTTTGACCACCTATAAAATATATTGTGTATATTTTTTGGATTTAATAGTTTTAAAATATACCAAATTACCACATCCAATGATTGGAAAGTTTCCCATTACTCAAAAGTCTTACAAAACATGCAAAATAGGGCATTTATTGTAGTCCATACAACTAAAAGTATAGAAAAATTACATGTAGATAACCTAATTGGAGATATCATCAAAACTAAATAGGTTTAAAGATTAAAATATGTCATTAAATTTTCCTTAGAGGTCTATTTGTCTTGACTAGTCACTATCAGGGTTTTAGGAGGGTTTTAAGCATGTTTCATTATTAAAGATTGTTCATAAAGAACATATCCTATTTTTATCTCCTAAATATATAAGATTATTGTTATGGGATATATAAATCATGTATAATAACCAGTTTGTCCCATGAAAATCTTCATCAAATTTATGAGTGTGAGAAGGTACTCCTCGGGTGGCCAATGTGTATTTTATACACTCTAACAATAGTTCTAGGGCAAAATGGCCATTTACAGGTTTCCCTCTACAAACTAATGAATTTTTCACCTCTAAAAAAATATTATAAAGGATCCAATACCTATATTATGTTTCCATTCAACCCATTTTACTTTTTACCGTAGTCTTCAAGTGTAGATGCCTTGAGGAGTGTGTTAGACATATATGGCTAATGAGTATGTTCTCAATATTATGCCTTTGAAGAGAGTGATCTAATCACTCAAAAACCTTTTATTTCATTGGAATCACTATATTAAACAATTAAGTCACTCATGTTATCTAAACTAAACCATTTTTTCATTATATGCCACTTTACATAGTCAATTCACAAAACCTTAAGGTGTAGTTATAGGTTATCATTTGCCTTTAGAGACCCTTGTAGGTGGTGATCCTGCTATAAAATATTTTGTTTCATGTTTATTCATGTTACCTAAGGTTATTAGATATTTTATATATCAATATGGAGTTAATCCTTCCTAGAGAGCCTTGAAAAATCTCTTACTCCATTTCAAGACCGGATGTAGGTAGTGACTGTAGGATTTTAGAATTTCCTTAGGGAATTTGACTATGCAAGATTAAGTGAACTCAACAAAGATTTTAAACATGCAAAACACAAATTCAAACTTAAATATATTAGTCTCTTCTAAGTGTTGAGGTGCTTCCCATTAAGTATATCATGTAAAAATACCTTTGAAGCCTATTTAGGCCTTCTTGGCTTTCATTATGAGATATCAATATGAAGTTCAAGATCATTATTTAGAGAAGTTAATGTAATTTTTCCTTTACTGATAACTTTCATTACATATTTAATATATCTCTCACACCTTATGTTACTGAAGATGATTCATTAACTAGGATATGTAGTCTTATAGGTGGTGTTGACTATGAATACATTTATTAGACCTAGGTTGTCTTTGTCACCTCAATAGGCAAGTGTTGGATTGATCATATTTCAACTCAAGACTCTTGTATTTAGAGTTCTACTTAGCTTTCTCATAGATTTTAAAATCTATAACTCCATTAAAACTCAATCCCTATACATTAAAACTTGGTTGTAGGTGGTGTTCTCTTGATATTTATGAGCATCTGACTATCAACTTGAACTATCATATAGTGCCATTGGTATTGAAGATAATATAACTTGTTAGTATTCAACACATTCATATGATCCCTCTCCCAAGCTAAAAATAAATTCACTCTTTGAATTTTCTTTATTCATTATAGATTATACCTTTATCTTCCTTATTGAATCCATATTTCATTTCTACCTTAAGAACCCTACACTATCTCTTCAAAGGGTTTGCACATTTCAAGTGGATATCAACTATTCATCAAATGTTCTTTGAGGTGTATAGGAATATGTATCTAGTGATTCACATGAGTTGGAGGGTCCTCATTTTCTCACACTTTATTTGGTGAACTTCAAAGGGATATTCAAATTTTAATGGATGTCAAGGAACTTATATTCCACCTTCACATTATCAAGCACTCCTAACATAGACTTGGACTCATGAATGTCCACTTGTAAGCTTGTAGGCCTATGTGACTAAAACACTCCATTTAGTATTTGTTTGAAGGTGAACTTGGATCATTACTATCATTCTCTATTAATCTCAAAATTTTAATGGTGTCTTCCTTATTTTACTATTGATTCCTTAATAATACTCAGACCAAACATTGATACTCAGACCTGGTAAAGGTTGCTTAATACCATATAGGATTTTCAAGAGAAAAAACTTAGAGACTATATATAATATTTCATTCCAAATGGAATCACATTAAAATATATGTAGTTGAGGTGTCTTCCATTAATTATTAATTACCTAGGAACATCTTAGAGTGACAACCATAAAGACAAAATAGAACACTTGAGGAAGGAGTGATTGAACACCTTTTACTTGAGACATTTTCCATCCTCATTGAAGACACTTCATAGAGATGATATAACTAATTAAAAAACCATTTAAAGTATATAATTTACCTCTAAAAACATCCCTCAAAACCATTCCTCTCCATCAAATTATAAAGTGGAGAAATAGATGTAATAATAGACCCTACTCAAATGGATAAATCATAGTGACCTATTGTCACTCTTAGCAATTGTTCATAAAGGAGAGGATATTAATATGAAACTTAAAAAAAATTATTTTATTATTATTACCCATAAAAATGGAAAAAATTTCATCTCCAAACTCTCTCTCTCTCATGACCATACCATTCACTTCAATTATGACTTTCTGAGTTTGTGAAGGCAACAATAGAGGAGAGAGAATGTCTGAAGTGTTAGTTCAACCTAAAACTTGGTCAAAATAATAAAAATTATTTTATGGATCCAAATATACACTATAAAACCATTTCCAATTGAAATATAATCTTGTGAGGCTATACAATTTCCCAAAAGTGCTTGCAAAGTGTCATTTTACTTAGTTTAGGCATTGAACTACACATGTTGTCAGTCTTTGACTATCGATGAAAATTATATGACCCATTTATTAAATAAATTATTTTAGGAGTCTACTTTAAACATTTTTATTTGAATATGGTATGTGCAATTTATATAAATAGGCCAAAATGTGATTTTTGCATGTAAGAGCCAAATAAAATATTAGTGCATGATATTATGATATTAATGACAATTGAATAACATTTTATAATTACCTTAAACCATAATAAAATTTTTACCATGTTTTAAAACATCAATTTCTTGAAATTGGCCCCTATGATTAGTCAAGTGAACATAAGACCAAACTTTGGATAATGCTAGGCAAGGACAAATATGACCATATAGAACTATTTAAGACCATGACAAGACTATGACAAGATCATGACAAGTTTTTGGAAACCCTATAAAGTTTTAACATATAGGGGGTTACCAATTTTAACTTGAGGTCAAAATTTGGTCATTAATTTGGTGATTCATAGGGGTAGCATGTCTACAGTGCTAAATGGACTAGTAGCCTTATCCTTCCATTGGGAAATGGAGTTAATATTATGCTATAATATAAAAATGATATGCCTTATTAAGAATTAAAACTCACACCACACAACACAAAAAGAATCAAAAATAATATGCCAAAGGAATTTAGGGAAAAATACACACAAAATACTTAAAACAACACACCTAACCTATTATGTATAGACCTCAAAACATGTTTGAGGTGATGAAATAATTCCTCTTCAACCAAGATTGAAAACAATATTCCTTGAGTCATAATGACTCCATGATAATAAGTCATCATATTATGGATGTTTGTAAAATAAAACTTACTTGTGAAGGTGATCAAAGGACTTACCACTCATGGGACCTCTGCTAGCTACAAGTGAATCACTTGAAACTACATTGAATGGTCCTCTTAGCTCCTCTTGAAGTCTGCTTGATAGTGCAACCTATTTGGTCTCTTTCATGCTCATTTTATTCTTCTCAACTTGCTTCTTAGGAGCCATGAAAAATTTATCATCTTCACCTTCATCTAGACCATGATGTGCTTGATGTCTAAGACCATCATACTTGCCTTCTTTTTAGCCAAACATGACTACAAGTGACTCAATATTAGATTGAGGCTTATGTTGCTCCTCGATCACACAAAATTATACCTTAACCTAATTGCATTCCTTCAAGACTATAGTATATTTATTTGACACACCACTGACCTTACTTTTAATTTCATTTTCTTTAAGAAGGAGAGTTGGGCCACTTACTTGTTCAAACTCTTAAACTGTGGTATGAAATTATTGTCATAAATAATCACACTCTTCATGAATGTCACACTCATGAACTTATAAATTTTTGGTAGGAATAATTGTGACATAATCCTCATTATCATGATATATCACACTTGGATAATTATCATCATCATCCATATGAATAAATTACTTACCCCATATAAATTGTGTAAGGGAAACATCAAGACTTACCTAAGAATGCTCATCACCCTCATCATGAAAGATATATGTTACAAAAATTGTCTCTTAAATGAAATAATAGAGATCATACTCATAGTTCTCAGCACCATATTAATCTAAGAAGAGATTAGAAATACCTTCAAGAGGGGAAGGTGCTCCATCATCTATGGCATGCTCCTCTTGTTTATTGATAGTGTAATTTAGATTAGAACTAGTTTCCACATATGGTTTAATGTGTAAATTGGCCAATGGTTGTATTTTTATTGTCACTTTAGCTCCATACCTCATTATAAAATCCAAGAAAGACCAATAAATAACAACTACCCTACTATATTGGTAGTGAAGTCTCTTAATAGGTAAATGGCAAAGTGTGTAGGTAGATCCACCACCACTATGTCTTGTAGAATTGGAAAACTTGGGAAGTCATGTAAGAATAATTTAAAGACTTTTATGAGCCCTATTTTATGGTTTGGTGTTCCATTAAGTATAAACACTTATTTTCTATAAGGCTAATACTTCAAGCCCAACCTATATGCAACTAGCTTAGGCATGACTAAATTGCTTGCTCCACTATCCATAATAAATTATGAACTAACTTATGTCCCACAATGAGGGTAAGATATAAAGGTGGGGGGGTTTTATACTTTGTGAAAGGTTAAAAAATATGATTAGGTTCATTTGTGAGAGATTCACCAATATGCTTTGTTAGTTAGGGTAAATATGGAGTTGGGATAACTACTCTTGGAGTAACTCCTTTTGACCAGGCATATAGAGTACCTTCAAAAGGGATATGCTTTTTTTTATGTTCTTAAAGGAGTCAATAATATTCAAAGGGGAGAAACTATCCTTTTCTTTTATATTTTGAGGCAATGTAGTACCTTGATCTTGAGGCAATGAAGGTTTGACCACCTTTCCCAAGTTCTAATTTTAAAGAGGTGTAATATTTGTAGAGGTTACCAAATTTGCATCCATACCTTATTACATCAAAGTTATGTTTTTTGGAGGTGTATCCAAATCTTGAATATCTCCCAAATCTCTACTATTTGACTTTGTTTTGGCTAAAATTGAGGTGCTCATATTTAGGACAAATATATCCTCCATTTGGTAGTTTCCAAAGCTCATTCTTGAATTACTACACTCTTTACTTGGTTCTACTTACATGAAGCTATCATATTATGATGCCAAGTATGGAGTAGTCCCTATTTGAGCCAAAAAAGCTTGACCTTCCCCCTCATTATAACTCATGTACTGACCTTGAGGCTTCCCCCAAGAATTTGGCCATTCTCCTCCTTAAACTAGGTTGTTATGGATTAGAACCATCGCTATTAAGGTGGGAGAAGAATTTGGATTGTAGGTATTAGGTGACCTATTAAAATTATGTTGGCCTTGTCCCCTCCCTTGACCATTATGGTGAGGTGGAAATTTGTTTACTTTTTGAGGGTAATAGTAGGAGTTTTGGTAAGCTCCAATACGTTGATTTGATTGCCTAGTTGAAGCTTCTAAGGCCTTATAATTTAATTGACAATAAATTACATCATCTGATTTCTTTAGATCAATTTTAGAATTTTTATTTAGATTTGGAAATGGAGTAGGGATTGGAGGGGTAGTAGGCATATTAGGAACATTAGGAAAGGTATACCCTCTAATGGATTGTAACATGATAGTTATATCAATCCCAAAATCTCTAAGTTAGGTTGGGAAACAAAACTTTTAGGGGGTCTCATGGGAGGTGGAAGACTATTCTATATCCTTTGGAACCTTTTATTGAAATCATGCATGGATTCTTTAGGCCCTCTTTAGATGACATTCAATTTATTTATCAATGATGTACAGTCACTCTTATCCTCAAATATTTTAGTCAATAACTATCCAAATTAATCCCACATAGTAATGCATCCTCCTAGCAAGGTTATATATGAATTAAGGGATTTTCCCCTAATAAACATGGCAAGTAATTTGATTGCTATATTAACTTTAGTGATATTATGGAAATTATAGAAGTTGAATATGTCTCTAATGTGTTCACTTGGGGTGATAGGACCTTCCCCATTAAAATTAGGGGCACTCTTGGTGGAAGTTGGAGGGATATCATCATAGGATAGAAGGTTTATGGTATTTTTAGTATTTAAATCTAGGAAGGCATGTTGTCTAGTCATGTTATTAGTCTTAGGAGAACTTTGATGATCCAAAATAAAGAGGGGTAAGTGAGAAGCCAAATAATTTTTGGAGTATGTATGAGTTTTAGTAAATCTCCTTGCTCTAAGAGAATAATAAGGTAGCTCTAAAAACTCAAATGGAATGCCTTTAGTAGTTGATCTTGTATTTACCTTAGGCATGAAAATGAGGTACTGGTCTATAACCAGGAGCCAATGAGTGTTGGAGTCACCAAATGTTGCATAAAGAAAGCCTTACAACTTCAAATTTTCCAAGGTCAATATTCACCTTTGATAAATTCTTGGACTAGGATTTCCATTGGGTGTGCTATAATTATTGTCACTCAATTTTTCACCCTTGGAGGATTACTCATAGACCTATGTGTTGTCTATAGTGGGGATAAACCTCTAGTTGATAGGGATAGGTCAATTAATATATATATTTAAGATCATCACCTATGCTACTAACTTGTTGGGAAGAAAAGTGATAAAGAAACATGAAATAAAGCTAACCTAATTAGGTGATGTACCAAGTTTAACTCCACAATACTACCATGAACTTTCATTATGAAAGGTGATTCATAAAATTGATCTCAACATCTAAGGATTATCTAACATAAGTATGCCAACATGGTGTAAGCATATTATTGTAAATAACTTGGGTTATTGACTAAGGTATATTATCTATGCACCTTGGTTAGTTTTTTTAACCACTTAGGTTAATAGGTTAGTTTTTTTAATGGGCTTAGCTAGTTTATGTTACCCAATGCTTGTGTTTATACCCACCCCCTATTTTTTTGAGTGTCTCTTTTGACTATTGAATAGGCCTATCATGTATTGTTTAGTATGATGGTTAATTACATTTCTCAATCTCTTTGCTAAATCTAATATGGTAATCAAAGCTTACAATTTAGGAAGCTTGGGAGGAAGCCTATTAAGCAAGAGAGGATGGTATTGTTAGGGAGGAGTGTGTAGCACCCAGTAGAGAGCTGTGAAAGGAAGAATTTTTTTCCTATAACCAAAAATAAATATAGTAATCAAGAGAGAAGCATCAAGAGACCTGTCTTAGCAAAGGAAAAGTAGTAGGAGGCAATAAAAGAGGATCACATGTCTATTTTTATTTTTTCTATGTTTTTTAGGTGGCCATTTCCTTTCAGTTTGAAAAGTGATTATATTATAATTTGGGAAATATTACTGGCAAGTGAGGGGTCTAAAAAGTTCTATTTTTTGAGTGGAAATGATAGGAACTGATGAAATTCAATTTGGTTGAGTATTTCTCCCAGAATCTACATCTAAAGTTTTGTAGGTAGGCCAATTTTCTAATTGGCTAATTTTTTAATGAAAATCTTAATCTAAAGTTTTATTATTTAAATTAATTTTAATTTTTTAATTAAAATAATTCAAAACTTTAGCTTATAAGGGATATTGGGGACCTACTAGTGACTAATTATCTTGAAAAAGTTCTAGAAGGTGAAAATTTCACCATTTTTTGGGTTTTTAATCTGGATGTTGATAGAAAATGAATTTTTTAAATTGGAATTGTATATATCTAGATAAAATTATTTTTGTCTAATTTTTTGTGTTTTTAAAGATGGAAAATTTAAACTTTCCCAAATGGTGTGGTGTTTTTTGTTGAAAAATGGAGGTATTGACCATTTTTTGATTTATGTCTATGGGTAGGAGGAATTTTATGTAAATTCATCATTGTTTTTCTAGCATATTCATTTTTTGGAAAAATTAGGTCAAATGACTAGTTTACAACACCTGTTGTTACCAGATTCATAAAAATTGATAGGCAAAAATTTTAGTTTATGGAGTCATAAGGTTTTTATGATATATGAATATCAAAACTTTGATCAAATAGTGTTTGATAAAGATCAAAGGCCTACCACTAGTTATGATGACTATGATAAATGTCATTAGGAAGCTCTTATGTTGTTAAAACTATAAGTAGTAGATAATCTAATCTCAGAGGTCAGAAATGTGATTGTTACATCAGCTTTGTGGACTACTATTACTTATAAATACCAAGGTTTTGAAGCTAGTAGTGTATTGTATTTGAAAAAATAGTTTTTTTTATTAAGATGCAATAAGGTGGCTCTATTTCTAAGTTTTTATTATAGATCAAGGACATTAATGATCCATTAAAGGCTATGCAGAGACTTGTTGATGAGAAAAATTTGATTGATCTAGTTATGTAAAATATTCCACCTTAATTTGAGTCATTTGTGGAGTCCTTGCACATGATTATTGAGATGTAGACTTTGGACTTTGAAATTTTTTCCACATTGCTATTATAGAAGGAGAAACGATAGGAGTAGATAGTGTTGTCTACATCTACCTATATAGAGAGTGCATTCTTCATCAAGGGAAAAGGTAAGTAGTTTGGTAAAACTACTAGTTATTTGATGGAAAATTCATAAGTGGTTCTAATAAGATATCTAAGTGGAAATGTTTTTATCATAAGCAACCTAGTCACCTTAGGAAAGATTATAAGAAAAGATAACATGATATGGATAACCCTAGAAAGAAAGCTCATCATGTGAATGTATTTGAAGGTGAAGGTGAGGAATAATCTCTTGATTTGGCTTTCATGGCTTCTAGTGGTAATTATGTGGTGGATCGAGATTGGTAATTTGATTTAGGGGCATCTCACCATTATACATGCCATAAGGACTGGTATGTGGATTTTATTAAAAATAATAGTAGTGGTGAATTTGTATTTTTGGTAGATGGTAAAACTTACTTTATGAAAGGATATGGTAATTTTTAGATCATATTTGACGGTACTATCTAGTATACATTTAAGAATGTTGGGTATGTGCCAGACATGAACAAATATTTGGTTTCAATTAGTGAGATCACTAGAAACTCTAATTTTGTTGTAAAATTTTAAGGACAATAATGTTTAGTCACTATCAGAGATAACAAGATTATTGTTATTGGGATTGGTGAAAAAGGCTTGTATAAGCTTATAGATCCATAGAGAGTAAAAGAAAGTGCATTTGTAGCGGTTGATAGAATAAGTTCACTCTAGCATGAAAGGTATGGGAATTTTAATTTCTATTATTTGAGTACATTGATAATGACTAAGATGGTTAAGGGGATTCCTTCTATTTAGGATAGCCATCATGTATGTACTAGATGTCAGTTGGGGAAGCAAGTTAGATATTCATTTGATGTTGGTAAAGATTCAAGAGCTAAGGGAGTATGGTATCTGGTACATGTGGATTTTCATTGTGTAATGCATAAACTTACCACTTTTAGAGCTCATTATTTTCTATTTTTGGTCAATGATTTCTCTAAGAAAAGTGGGTATAATTTCTAGTGAAAAAATCTAACTATTTTTCTAACTTCCTTGGAAAGCTATGGTGTAAAAATAGGTGGGAAGGTCAGTGAAATATCTTAGAATGGATAATGAGGGTAATTTCAACTCAAAATAGTTCAAGGATTTTTGTCCCACTGAAAGCATACACAAATAGTGTAATACGCCTTACACTCCATAGCAAAATAGAGTTGTGGAAAGGTGAAATAAGATGATGATGGACATGTATTACTCTATGGTCCAAAGAAAAAAGGTCCCATATCAATATTAGGTAGAAGAAATGAATATGGTAGTGTACATCCTCAATAGAAGTCTTACAAAATAATTGGATAATATGACTCCAGAGGAGGCTTGGTCAGGTAGAACTCTAGATGTAAGTGATTTTTGAGTTTTTGGTTTTGTGGCTTTTGAAGTTATTCCTAATCAAAAGAGAAGTAACTTGGATGCCAAAATTAAATCATATATGTTTTTTAGATACAGTGAGTATTCAAAGGCCTATAAATTACTTGATATTTCTACTAACAAATTTGTGGTAAATAGAGATGTCATAATTCATAACAGCTAGTATAGTTTCAGATATTGAGTCATTATTTTCTTCTAATGATTTTATTATAAGTTCTAGTTCATTAGTGGAATCACATTCTAGGGAGGGAATTGATGCAGGTCATTGTGAGGCCCCAAAAAAATAACCAAAGAAGCCAAAGTGGTATTTTCCCACTATAGAAGCACTAAAGGAGGGAGACTTGCCACATGGTGTTGAAGGAAGAAGATTGAGATTAGGAAAGTAGTTTGGTAAAAGAGGTGAACATGACAATTTTTATCTAACAACTATCATTTCACATGTATTTGAGCCTAATTATTTTTTAGAGGCCAAAGGGAAGCATGAGTGGGAATTAATGATGCAATTGGAATATTATTCCTTGATGAAAATAAGACTTGAGAGATCATGGAGCTACTACCAGGAAATAAATCCATTGGTTGTAAATAGATTTACAAGGTAACATGAAAAATAGATGGTTTCTTGGATAAATATAAGGATAGAATTGTGGAAAAGGGTTGTACACAAGAGGAACATATTGAATATGAGGAGACTTTTTCTCCTACTACTAAGATGGTAAATTTTCATTGGATTATTAATATTATTTCTCAGTTTGGATGGTAGGTGCACCAAATGAATGTCAAGAGTGCCTTATTGTATGGTGATCGACAGGAGGAGGTTTACATGTCATAAACATAGGGATTTTAAGTACTTGGTAAGGAAAATCTGGTATATAGGTTGATTAAGTCCTTGTATGGGCTTAATCAAGCTCCTTGAACTTAGTATATGAAGATAGATTCATGCCTTAGGGAGTCTAGTTTTTAAAGGTGTAATTATGAACCAATTCTCTATGTAAAGGTGTATGGTGATGATATCATGATTATCATTGTATATGTTGATGATATATCCATCACTGGGAGTAGTTATAAAAATATTTAGTAGATGAAAGATGATATTTGTTGTACTTTTGACATGATAGACTTAAGACTACTAAAATATTATTTAGGTGTAGAGTTTTAGCAAGGTAATTGTGTTATATTCATGCCATAGAATAAGTATTCCAAATAATTGATGGAAAGGTTTAGAATGATGGATTGTAATCCAAATCTCACATTGATGGAAGTTGAAGCTAATATTTCAACTGACATTGCTTCACCTCTGGTCAATGAAACAATGTATTGACAACTAGTGGGTAGTCTCATTTACCTCACTACCACTAGAGCAGATATTTGTTTTATAGTGAGTTTTATATCTTGCTTCATGTCTAAACCACAAGAATTACATTGGTTAGGTACAAAATGGGTATTAAGATATGTCAAAGGTACTCTTAAATTTGGCATACTATATAATAAGTCTATAGATTTTGAACTTTCTAGATATTTTAACTCTAATTTGGAAGGATCAGTAGATTCAAGAAAATCTACAACAAGATCTGTATTCACTCTTGGTTAAGGAGTTTTCTCATGGTATATCAAACTACAAACTATAGTGGCATTATCTTCAATAGAAGTAGAGTATAAATTTGTGGTCAGTACAGGTTGTGAAATTATGTGGATAAATAAAATATTGGAGGATATTTAGTTTGAGCCATCAAAGCCTACTCTAATTTTCTGTGATAATCAGAGTGTTCTAAATATGGTGAAGAATCCAATATTACATGCTAGTACCAAACACATTGAGGTTAACCATTATTACATCTGATAATTGGTTATGAATGTAGACATTAATCTCTTCTACTACCCCACTATAGAGCAACTAGATAATATAATGACCAAATAACTTGGTATAGATAAGTTCACAAAATTAAGATATAAATAGGTCTTATTTCTAGTTTAGTCGTTAAGGGAGGGTGTTATCATATTATTGTAAATGCCTTGGGTTATTGACTAAGGTATATTATCTATGCACCTTGGTTAGTTGTTTCAACCCCTTCAGTTAATAGGCTAGTTTGTTTTTCTATGGGCTTAGCTATTTTATGCTACCCAATGCTTGTGGTTTCACCCACCCCTTATTTTTTTGGGTAGTTATTTTTAATATTTAATAGGCCTCTCATGTATTGTTTAGTACACTAGTTAATTACATTTCTCAATCTCCTTGCTGAATTTAATACATGGAAGTAAGATGAAATGCATTTATCAAGGTGGATGAATAAGAGGCCTGATTTTAGACACTAGTATTCTTCCTTACACTTAAATACATAAAAGAATACTAACTATACTTAATGTGACTTGTTAGAGGGCAAACTATTTGAACAAAAAATGAAAGAATGAGGTGAACACAAGGAGAGCTGAGTATCACCTGCCATTCAACTATGAACTACTCACACACATAGATAAGAAGTTGAGAACATAAAACCATATTAAAATATTATATTAAAAGGTAAAATAAATACTCAAACTAGTAGGGCTTTGCCATACTAGATGTAGATTGATTATAAAGCCAAAAATGGTTACTTATATAGAGAATTGTGAAGAGAGAGAGAGAGAGAGAGAGAGAGAGAGAGAGAGAGAGAGAGAGAGAGAGAGAGAGAGAGAGAGAGAGAGAGAGAGAGAGAGAGAGAGAGAGAGAGAGGGAGCGTAGTATAAGAATATTAACAAGTGTCCATGTGAGTTAAAAAAGGAAAGGGTTTTATGGAAAGGTCATACACATACTTCAAAATACATTTGTCTCTCTCCTAAAGAAGCTCCAATCCTCCATGTGGCATAAGAGTTAGAACTTGGCTTGACAACTTAACTAGCTTCTTGAAAACTACACTTATTTGCATAGAAAGAGTGATAAATGAAATTATTAAGCATAAATTCACAATGAAATAATTTATTATAAATCATTATACACCTATAATTCCTTAATAAACTCCACTAATCTGACCTTCCATCATTCATAGTTATAGGTGTCTTGAAACTCTTCATTTCCCATGTTTAGCTTGGTTTGAGTGGCCCAAAACTCAAGTTAATATTATTAAAGTCACTCTTTCTCCATGTATAGTCTTTAAATATATTATAATACTTAAAACAAACCATTTTAGTTTATTTAACAACACCTAAGACTCTTTTCTTCTCCTTAAGCTCTCATTAGGCTTATTTTCCTTGTCGCCTTAAAAACCTATAAACCTCCTTATGTAGGAGAATGTATAGAAGGTAACAAAAAAATGAAGTAATATTATAGGAACCATTATATAATTACAACTTCATGTCAATATTTTAAGTTGAAGTTTATTTCTCTACCTTTCTCTCTCTTGAATTAGGCCTCAAATAGGCCTCCTTGCCTAGAAACCTATTTTCTAGCTCTAGACCTCCCCACATGTGTGAAATCACCAAAAATCATGTGATTAACTTTATATAGGATATCAAAAAAACAAATGTGTATTTTTATGTCCTTAAACCCTATGTAAGTGTGAGAACCATGAAATGACCTTGCCACCTAGTCTCATTTTAGGCTTTTTTGAGACTGCCTTGGAAAACATGCTTTGTTTGACCACCTCTAGAATTTCATATGAATATTTTTTGAATTAAATAAGTTTAAAACATCCAAACTGACCTCATCCAATGATTATAAAGTTTTACATTTCTCGAAACTCTTACAAAACATAAAAAAACATGCAAAATAGAGAATTTATTATAATTTGTACAACTAAAAGTATGAACAAATTACATAAAGAGAACCTAATTAGATTCCTAAACATCCAAGAGGTTTTAGGAGAAAAATATGTCATTAAAATGCCTTAGAGGTTCATTTTTATTGACTGGTCACTATCAAGGTTTCAGGAGGATTTTAAGTGTGTTCAATTCATAAGGATTGTTCATAAAGAACATATCCTCTTTCTCTCTCCTAATGCCATAGTGTTGTTGTTAGGGGAAAATTCCATCACCTCTAATCACAACTAGGTCCCATGCAAAATCTCATGAAATTTATGAGTGTAACAAGGTACTCCTTAGGTGGTAAATGTGAATTTTGTACATTCTAACAATAGTTTTAGGCCAACATGGCCATTTATAGGTTTCCCTCTACAAACTAATGCCTCTCTCACCTCTTCAAACCTATTAGGAATACTATAATACCTGTATTAGGTTTGCATTCAATCTCTTTTGCTTTGGATATTAGTCTTCAAGTCTGGATGCTTTGATTAGTGTATTGGGCCTATAGGTGTTGATCTTGTTATGAAATATTATGTTTCTTATTTATTAATGTTATTTGAGGTGCTTATAGATTTTATATATCAATATGGATTTAACCCTACCTAGAGAGCCTTGATAAATATCTTAATCCATTTTAAGATTGGTTATATGTAGTGACTGTAGGGTTTTAGAATTTCCTTAGGACATTTGACAGTGTAAGCTTTAGTAAACTCAACAAAGATTTTGAACATACCAAACACTGATTTCAAACTTCAATCTATCAATCTCTTCCAAGTGATGAGGTTATTCCCATTAGGTCTATCATGCAGAAATAAATTTTAAGCCCATTTAGGCCTTCATGTATTTCATTATGAGATATCATTGTGATGTTCAAGATCACTATTTGAATAAGTTCATATAAATTTTCCTTTATTTATAGCTTTTGTTGCATACTTAATAGCTATCTCACACCTTATGTTGTTAAATATGATTCATTACCTTGTATGAGTAGGCCTGTATGTGGTGTTAACTATGCATAAAGTGATTAGACCTAGGTTGTCTTTGTCACCTCAATAGGTAGGTGTTGGATTGATCATATTTCCACTTAGGATTATTGTATTTAGAGTTCCACTCAGCTTTCTCATAGATTTCAAACTTTGGAACTCCACTCACCTTCAATACCTATCCATTTAAACTTAGTTTTAGGTGGTCTTCTCTTGATATTTCTACACATATAATTATCAACGTGAATTTTCTTATAGTGCCATTGGTATTGAAGATAGTAGAACTTGTTAGTAGTTCAACACATTCATTTGATCCCTCTCTCAAGCTATATAAAACTTCACTCTTTGAATTATATTTATTCATTATAGAGTTTGCCTATAGATTTACCTTTGTCTAACTTGTTGACTCCATTTACCATTTCTACCTTGAGAACCCTACACTATCTCTTCAAAGGGTCAACACATTCCAAGGGGATATCACCTATTCATTAAACACTATTTGAGGTGAATAGGATTCTATATTTAGTGGTTCACATGAGTTGGAGGGTCTTCATTTTATCACACTCTATTTGGAGACCTTCCAAGGTATATTCAAATCTAAATTGATGTCAAGGAACTCATATTTCACCTTCATGTTATCAAGCACTCCTAAAATAGACTTGGACTCATGAATGCCCACTTGTAAGCATGTTAGCCTGTGTGATTGAAACACTCCATTAGTATTTCCTTGAAGGTGAAATTGGATAATTGATATCAGTCTATATGAATCTAAATAGTTTAATGGTGTCTTCCTTATGTTACTTTGGATTCCTAAATAACACTTAGACCAAACATTGACACTCAGACCTAGAAAATATTCAGTCAAACACCATACAAGATTTTGAAAAGAAAAACACTTAGAGAATATATATAATATTGAATTATAAGGGGAATAAAATTTAAATATGTTTATTTTATGAGTCTTTTATTAATTATGAATCACCTAGGAACATTTGAGAGTGACCACCATTAAGGCAAAATAGAACACTTGCAGTAGGAATGATTGAACACCTTGTACTTGAGACATTTTTCCTCCTCATTAAAGACACTTCATGGATATGAGATAATTTATGAAAACACCATGGAAAGGATATCCTTGAACTATAAAAACATCCATCATAACTATTCCTCTCCATCAAATTTTGAAGTGGAGAAATAGATGCAAGAATAGACCCTGCTCAAATCGATAGGTCATAGTGACCTTCTATCAATATTTGAAATTGACCATAAATTATAAGACATTAATATAAAAAATAATACAAATTAATTAAATCTTACTAGGAAACCTAATAATTTTCAAATTTTTTGGTCCTAACTCTCTCTCTCTCTCTCCTGGTCATACCATTCACTTCAATTTTGTATTGTTGAGCTTGTTAAGGCAATGATGGAGGAGAGAGAATGTATGAAGTGTCAGTTAGACCTAAAACTTGGTAAAAATACTAAAAATTATCTTAGGTATCCCAAGGGATGCCCTAAAACCATTTCAAATTGAGATCTGATCTTACGAGGCCGTACAAGTGTCCAAAAGTGTTTATAAAGTGTTATTTTACTTAGTTTAGGTGTTTAAATACATATTTTTTTAGTAGATGACTATCCCTAGACATTATCTGACCCATTTATAACATTATGTATGTTCGGAGTCTTCTTTAAACACATTTATTTGAATATGGTATGTGTAACTTCTCTAAATAGGCCAAAAGGTGGCCAAAATGTGATTTTTGAATGTAAGATCCAAATAAAAGGTTAGTACATGATATTATGAACTTAATGACACATAAATAACCTTTTATAATTAACTTAAACCATAATAAACCTTTTACCATGTTTGACATCATCAAGACCTTGAAATTGACCCCTAGGACTAGACAAGTAAACATAAGACCAAACTTTGGACAATGTTAGATAAGGACAAATATCACCATATGGAACTATTTAAGACCATTAAATACCATTACAAGACTCTGATAATTATTTGGAAACCATATGAATTTTAAATTTATATGGGGTGACCAATTTTTACTTGAGGTCAAAATTTGGTCAACATTTACATAATTCTATTTTTCATATCTATGGCATAACCTAAGCAAATCAACAAATTTTTAAACTCTAAAAAATTGTAAATTTTATACATATGTATTGTTTAGTATATGTGGTACATGTTGTTCACATTTATGACTAAATTTATTGTGTTTAACTACTATATCCAATGCCTAACATAGTTAAAAGAATGATCTCTGTGTCATTCCCTCCTTAAATCATTAAGGAGAAATAGAGATCCTAATTTCATTCTTATATTTCCCTATATTAACCAATCCTCACTATCATTAGATGTAAATCATAAGAGATTAAAATTATGATTATATTTAGAATTTACACCCACATACATGTATTTCTCTCTAATTAGGTGTCATTAGTATAATGAATAATTTTTGCATATTATCTAGGTGCCATGTGCCACTCTAATTTTAGTGTTTTAATATTTATTTCATGTACTATTAGGTATATATAAATGACAATATTATTCCACATACCACTGAGTAGATAGGAAGGTCAAAAATATTGAGAGGTTTGGTATATCAATCTAGTGGCATATAGAAAGAGAGACATGTTTGAGTGGTAAGGAACCAATCTATTTCCCATAGCTAGTTTTGCTCAAATGGTTATAAATATTTCAATAATTATTTTTCAAAATTAACATCTTTGTGGTAATAACTATGTTGTATGTAAAACAATTTTGAAAACACATCTAGCATTTGAATATATTTTACAGGTTGTTAATAGCTCATACACCTAACATGACACAAATATTGACCAACATAAGTTTGACAAAATGAACTATAAGCCAAAGTTGATCATTATGTTTGGGGTATTGGATGAATTACAACCTTAAATACAAAATAATAGTTTAGCCAAAGATATTTGGGAAAAAATTAACACTACTTGTGAGGCCAATATTAAGAATATCATTCTTCATCTATGAAACCAACTTCATTGTCTCAATCCAAAGATATGTGAAAAAGTTGAACGATGTCTATGGTGTGTTGCAACACTATGGACCTCTCTTTAAGTTTTGTAACATAAGTGTCAGATGACTATTTTAATATTCTTGAGAAATCCACCTCACCATCCCTACCCTACCACCTCACCCCACCTACAATATATCTATGACTAATCTGAATATTTGAGAGATGAAACATTTTTTTAAAAATGTAGTTAATATGTTACAATAAGAAAAATCCATGCACCCAACAGAATATGATAAATAAGACATGTACAATCACTAGGGAAAAGGGGAAAAAAGCACATGAATCCTTCAAAACAATCCCCTAAGTATAAAAATAAACAACAAAGGAACAAACCTTGTCCATTGAAGGTCTATATAATCTATTGAAATACATGTCATGAACTTAAGGATCATTGATACAATGTAGTTATACAAAACTCATCTACAAACAATAATCCCATGAAAAAAAACTCTCCACTAAGATAGAAGTACAAAAATCCATGGTCCACATGTACTTGGAAATAAAGCTTTCCTCATAGCAACAACATGGGAATATTGTAGAAGATAATTATTCTTTAGACAAGTATCTTTTATATGCTATGCATACAATTAAGTAGATCTCTCCTCCAAATTTAATCATGTATGTAGATTATAGTACCACAAGGAAAAATATAGGATATAAATATTATTTCATCAATTTTAACCATTCATCATATCATTTTAATGTATCTCTTAGAGATGACATATCATATAGTATCCAAGGTATATGTGGTATTTTCTTACCACTTGGTAATCATGGATATATAAGTAATAATTTGATATATTTCATAATCCATATATATATATATATATATATATATATATATAGTCTATAAATCAATTATTCAATCACAACCTTACGATTGATTTTGATTATAAAAAAGATAAAAAAATTATGTTCATTCAAGACAAGTCTCAAAACTTTAAAATTGTGGAAAGAGCTTCCAGTGTAGTCAAAATGTTTTAGTTTTATGTTGTCCAAAACTTTAATCAGTATATTGTTGTCAAATATATATACTTAGGCAATTTATGGCTCATAATATATGTACTTTTGAGATTTAGGTACCTAGTTTGATTAACAAATGGGTATGTGCATGGAGCTGAGGAACAATTCCATACACATTTCACCCAATGCATATGCAATATGACCATAATATATACACACTATAGCCATAATATGTATGTGTTATTTGAATTTAGAATATGAAAATCTAAGCCATAATATGTATATGTTATAAGGCCATAATATATACATGTTATGAAGCCATAACACATACGCGTTATGCCAACATAATGTGTACATGTTATAGGCACTAGGCCTAGTGCTGATAATTCATACACATTATTGGTACCATGCCTAGTGTTAAAAAGATGTATGTATTATGTCTTAATAATGTGTATGCATTATTTTAAAGACACAAAAAGGCCCATATATATGCAACCACATTTCATTTTCATTTTCTTGCTTGTTTGACACTTCTCTTAGCTAAACAATGATGGCATTTTACTTAGATGAGAAGAAAAATTCACCTCAATTGACCGATAACTCACCAAATCAATAATGTAAATGTAGAGGGGAGGTGAGTAATAAAAAACAAAACATATTAACAATAGATTTTGATAATTTTTTTATTTGCATTTTTTAATTATTAAATCTTATTTTTTTAATAGTCCATTCCAGTGACCACCAGGCTAACCAACCTCTTAACCCTTCTAAACCTCCTAACCCCCATACAATTCCATAAGATCCTCCAAGTATTTAAGAGGATATATCTCCACACATAGTGGAAAAAATATAATTTGAATAAATAATTAGGAAAATTAGTGACCTTACATCGACCAACACCAACCACACCTATTTGGTCAATACCCTAGAGTCTGTATTAGTTCAAGTTGACGTGATAACAATTCAAATTAATAGATGGGCATCATATAGAGATAAATTTATGGATTACTATGTTAATATATTTTAAAAATGTGAGGTGAAGTATAAACACATATCAAAAGAGTAAATTTGTGTCATATTCATTGACCCAAGAACTAATGCACCTTTTTTAATAACCATTAAATGTTTTCCAAACTATCTATGCCAACATAATTTGATCTAAAACAATTTTTAGGACCAATGGTGGATGGTGTTTGATTACCCAACATGTAATAACCATGAGGTCCCATTGTATTTTTTGAGGAAACTCTACTATGAGTTTTTCCTCAATGAGATTCTCTACTATTTTGACTATGGTAAGCTTCAAGGTTGAGGGAAAGGCTCTGTGTAGGATCAACCAAGTCCACATCATGCACACAATCAACCTACAAGTATCCCTACCTAAAAGTCACTTCAACTTGAGATCCCATATATGGTGAAGGAGGTCATGGAGATTGATACTTTACATGCACTTAGTGTACTTATTAATACACTCATTCAACATATGAGTAGGATTTTTGAGGCTCGTGATGGAGATACTACACCAAGTGTATGTGTTATGCCTCATCATTGTATATGTTATGGTGTTATATGCACTAGACCTTTGAATGATGATGGTGGTGACTCTGAGGGCTTAGACGATATAGTCATGAGTGATGAATTTTTCGCATGTAAATTTGGTGTGCACACATTAGTCACTACACACATGCAAGGATATTTTATACAAATGTCATGATAAATTAACGTTGTATTTGTATTTAAAATATAACAATTAATTTACACAAAAAATTATTAACATATATTTATTTTTTATGTTGTAGAAGGAGATGATGCCTACATCTTTATTTGTAGATCTAACTTGTGGGCCATCCATTACTTCAGCTATCGATGTTACTAGGCCATTGTTTATATACATGGAGGTAAAATTTTGAGTTAATATTTTACTCTATTTATATGTTTTTATTTATATAGATATATTATATTGAGGTAAAATTTCGAGTTAATGTATGCTTAATTCCTCTATAAAACTAAGCAAGGTTATTTGTTTAGATGATGACAACATTAGACACTCATTTGTCTTTATGAGTAGAGATAGACATGAACATTACTATTGTAATGTCATCTACACAAGCACTCATCAAGGTACATGTTAAAATGTAACTTTTAATTATAAAAATAGATTTTTTTAATAATTTTACTATATACTTGGATAAATATAACTTACGTGAATGTATTGTGTATGTAGGGTTTCCATATAACATCCAATAGTCCTAAAATTTAGATGATTAGTAGGTCACATTCTCATTTTTCTTCTTTATTTCACATACCTATTCATGCACTTCAACTTGTCACTGACCCTATTGAGCACTAGACACATATTGAACATGAACATGAGATTAAATTAAGTGCATGTTTAAATTGTTTTCATACTCTAGTTTAAAAGTAATTTCTAAACTTGGTTGCATGTATAGTATGTAAATTTTATAATAATATTTGTATTTTTATAGGTTTACCTATATGTGATTTATGAGCATAAAAAGACCCACAATTGGACCTTAGAGGAATCTAATGCATTTGAAGGATCTTTTTCTATGAGCAGGGCATCCTAGGTAGAGTCTTATTTGAGGAAGGCAAAGAGAGGGAGACTATTTGATAAATAGGATGCCTTATATGATGTACTTGTTTGTATACCTATATGTAAATGTAAATTTTTGTGACATTGTATTCATATAATACATTCACATGACATTCTACTATATTGTTAGATGATGTAATTTTTTG
Organism: Torreya grandis; assembly: GCA_037957365.1. NCBI lineage: Eukaryota > Viridiplantae > Streptophyta > Pinopsida > Cupressales > Taxaceae > Torreya > Torreya grandis. The sequence continues at coordinate 2,460,499 of JARHVA010000420.1, read as the reverse complement.
TACACCTATATGGAAATGTATACATTGTTAGTATTGTATACCTATATGGCATTCATATACACACAAGTGTGTGTGTGTGTGTGTGTGTGTGTGTGTGTGTGTGTGTGTGTGTGTGTGTGTGTGTGTGTGTGTGTGTGTGTGTGTGTGTGTGTGTGTGCGTGTGTGCGTGTGCGCGTGTGCGTGTGTGCGTGTGTGCGTGTGTGTGTATTAAGTTAGTATTAATAATTTAAATGAGGAAATATTAAAGATAATCATATCTAAATATGGACATACAACCATAAAATTTTGGTTTGTAATAATAATGTGAGCCAAATGTTACGAGAAATATTATCACCACAAAATGTGAATATATATATATATATATATATATATATATATATATTCACATTTTGTGGTGATAATATTTCTCGTAACATTTGGCTCACATTATTATTACAAACCAAAATTTTATGGTTGTATGTCCATATTTAGATATGATTATCTTTAATATTTCCTCATTTAAATTATTAATACTAACTTACAATATATCAATATATGTTGTAATAGAAACTATATGGAAGAAAAGAGTATAAAGTTCTCAAATATAAATTCATTTATTACTGTGAAGTACCTCTCATAATTGGGTTACACCATTTATCAATATTTTTATGTAGATACCCTTGATACACTAGTTTAATATCATTTGGGACTCAATATTCACATTTTGTAAATTCATTGAATTTATAGACATGCCACATTTCTATTATAAGTATTTGATTGAAAAAGACAATCAAATACTCATCTCTTGCATACCTTCTTTGGATATCCTTACACATTTTAATTGTGCATGTTTGTTGAAGTACTTATGCTCAAATTCGTCCTTTGGGAAGTTATTTATTTGGAAATGCTTTGCATTATTATTTGGAGACTCTTATTTGGCCCTTTAAAGTAGTGAAATATTGTAATTCTCATGTCTCCTAAGGCATTGGAATATTTTTATGGTTATAATTATTTTATAATTCTCCCTCTCTAGTGAACTTAGCTTGGACATTTCATGTTTCTCTATCATTTGAGACAACTATTTCTTCACCATTTGATAAATATCTATGTTCATATTCACCTAGTTGTATTTCAAGTTCAAAATCCTAATCCTCTAAATCAAATCCAAACATGTCATTTTGATTCAAAATCACCTCAAGAATTAAATTTGATGGTTTATTATAATGCATTAAATTTGGATTCTTTATTTTACCTCTATTAGAGGCTACTCATTTCATGAAAATTTCCATATCTAAATATTAAAATAATTGGTTCAAATAACCTCAAACATTTTCATCACATAAAAACCAATATAATTTAGGCTATTATCATTGAGTATTTGGAATAAAATAATAAGATATGGTGGTTGAGACCCTAAGGAAGTAATTAATGTCATATATATTTCCATACTTACTATATTAATTGTCACTTGAAACAACTGTGTTTATCTCTGCCTTTGCCTCATAGGACATGTCACTTTCAACATCATTGAAGTTGTAGTTAGAGAACTCCACCTATGATGATTCATGGCTCAAAATGATTCATGGATAAAAAATTATACTACCAACATATTATAGGTGGTGGATAACACCCATGAACGTATTATAATCCTCCCATCATGCTCATTTGAGATACCCACCACCCATTTTAGCCTTAAGAACACCCTTCTCAAAACAAGAAAAATGTAGTTTTTTAGCTTGACTTCAGGCATGTATAAAAAATAAATCATAACTCATTAGCATGAAATTAAATAACAATTAAATTAATTTCAAATCCATATAAACTCACCCTAAATCAAGTTTATGAAACCTTTTAGACCAATATGTGGTGTAAGTTGTAGTGATGGGTCCTAAAATGGAATTTTATTATAATGAAGTGGCAAGTGCTTATCTTCCAACTAGAATTTCTACTTACAGTACCTCCTAGTGAGAATCCATCAATTTTAACACATCTAGATAGGAAAATTACACATGATCCCATGACCAATACATCCAAATCCAATTGGATTCATGTTTTCACTACTATTTTGGAGCATGGAAACACTAACAATAAATATTATCAAAGTTGAAGTTACATTTAGATAGCTCTTCATCTAATACTTTATGGCTTAAAAATAGTTTTTATATCATGTATGAGGTGGTGGTAACATATAGGATCTTGTTATTGGATTACCATCATGCCCAATCAAGAGACCCACCACCCATTCAGGCCTCAAGAACACCCTTCCCAAAATAAGAAAAAATGAATTTTTTTAGCCTAACTTTAGGAATACATAAAATGGAAACCTTAAATTGCTAGCATGAACTGAAAGAATATTCCCATGCATGTTAATTACACATTATTTCACCAAAAATATGATCTATGGAACCTTTCAAACCAATCCATAAGTTATAATGATGAGTCATGAAATGCAACTTTATTATAATGAAGAGACAAGTGCTTATCTTCCAATTGACATTTCCACCTTTGAGACCTCCAGATGAAAATCCATTACTTTAAGCACATATATATTTTTAAATTACACATGATCCCATGACCATGATGTCTAAATTCACCTAAATTCATATTTTGACTACTATTTAGGAGCATAGAAATACTGACAACAATGTTGTCAAAGTTGAAGCTACAGTGGAGAACTTCACCTCTAGTGCTTCATGGCTCAAAACTGGCCCTGCCAACATGTTTTGGGTAGTAGATAATGTCTAGTACCACTTTCTTGGCATCCCATCATGCTTGGTTGAGATATCCACCACCCATTCTAGCCTCAAGAATGCCCTTCCCAAAATAAGAAAAATATAGTTTTTAGCCTGCCTTTAGGTATGCATAAAATGAAAACCATAAGTCATTCATAAAAACCAAAATAACCTTTTCATATGTGTTGAATCCATCTAATGTCACCCTAGATCACATCAACAAACCTTCCATAAAAATCTATACATCATGTATCCATTATTTATAGTATGTTTATGTCATCATATATCATGTTGTTATGATATATGATTATACTACCTGATGAAAACCTATATTTTATTAATATTCTAGGGTTGATCTACCTATATCTTGCATCATATATAATTAATTGAGCCATAATTTAGGTTCACAAGGCTCATTTTATCCCAAATCACATGTTTAATTGCACTAATTATCTCATTTCATTAACTCATGACTAATTTAGGCCCAAATCACATCTCTAATTATACCAAAAGACTCTTTAGATCAATTCATGATGAATTTATCCCCAAATCACCTCCTCCTCTTATCTAGTTAGGTGTAAAGGGCTTAGATTGGCCTAAATTTCTTTCTTTATTGATTTGGTAGACTTCCTAATTTTTTTGTTATGATATTGGAGTTAATTAACCCCCAAATTACTTCCACATAATCAAAATTGCATTCACAAGGTTCAATTTTGTTGAAATTTGATCAATCATTGTAATAATGGACTAACTGGGTAAATATGTCAGGAAAAAAGAGGTAATTTAGCCCCAATAATCATATTATAAAGTCACAGTTAGGTTTAAGGGGTTCATATTGGCCCCAATTATAGTCATGTTTACATTTATAATAAAATTAGGGTTGACTAAGCCATATGTTGTGTCTTAAAAGGGTCAATTAACCTATAGATTAGGTTCACATGGATAAATTTTCCCAAATCATATCTTTTATTACGCTAATTTACTAATTATATTAATTCATGACATAATCAAACTTAATTTATCCCCAAATCATGTCCTCCTCTTGTAGTTAGGTTGAAGGGGATCAAATTGGCCCCGATTTCCTTCATGATTGAACTGGTGGACTATTTAATTTATTTTGTTATGATATTTTGGTCATTTGAACCCCTAAATTACATTTTTTATAGGTTAAATCATAGTCATGGGGTTCAATTTCATCCAACCTACATCACTAATTTCAACAATCAACTAATTAACTCAATATGTTAGGAAATATGGGCTAATTTAACTCCAAATCACATCCTAGTCAAGAAATATGGATTTAAACTTGCATTTGTGATAAAATTAGGGTTTAGGGTTGTAATAATAAAATAATAAGGTCAAATTAAAATAAATATGTTATCTCCAAATCAATCTCTTATATCATAACAAATATAACACTTTCTTTTTTAAAAAATTAATAAAGAAAATGTTACCTTAATATCATCTTCATGACCACTTATGAATTGAGATAGTTAGACCAATTCATCCCTTGATAATGCTAGTGTAGGTTTTCATTCATTCATGCTTATTATCCCTTGCCTATATACAAAATACTTGGAGTGACAATGTTTCATTCCAAAACATGTCTAAGCATGAATTGGATAAAATCCTATGGTATTACCTATATTATGATTAACTTTCCACTACATGATTTTTAAAGTATATAAGAGTAACACCTACCATGGTTACCTCTTTCTTACATTTACATAAACCCTTACAAGTACAATCAATTTATAAGTGATTACATGATACACATGGACCTATTCCTCACCATATACATACACTATTACTTGGTCATTTATGTGCCCTTCACCTTCCAAAACATGGTTTTAAATAAATAATCTCCCACCTAACATCTACATCCTCTTTATTCTTCTTGTTCATTTATCACATGTGATCCCATTCCTCACCATATCCCAAGAACTTTTATCCATTAGTATTTAATATGCCCTTCACCTTCCCAAGTATGTTTTTGACTTTAGTCCCATTCCTTCCCATCTATAACCTCTTTAAATTCCTCATGGTCATTAATCACATGGATCTATTCATCACCATACCCAAAGTACTATTATCCATTGATTGTCCATTTTCCCTACACTTTCCCAAATGAGGCTTTGAATTTAGTCTCCTCCCTCTCATATACATCGTCTATATTCCCTTATCACTTTGTAATTTCCCACACATATCCTTCTCAAATTCAAAAAACCTTATTCCAATTGAGAAGGATGACCTTATAACTAGTTTTCTTATTAATGTATATATTTAATTTTGTTATGGATGTATTTTTTAGTCATAAAAAAATCATTATTAGAGGGTACTAGTATGTTTATCAATCAAAGGTCTAGATTATGCTCTTATTTGAGAATTTTTTTTGTGTTCTAGTTATCTCATGTAATTTTACCCCTAATTATCTCTATGTTTCCTCTCTCCTTCCCTCATGTTTCCTTTTATTTATAAGATTTTATCCAAAAATGTACACTATGTGGTTTTATCCCTAGAAGTGTATCGTGTATGATTATAGGGCTACGCCATTTTAGCCCTTGTTTTATGACTCTCATGTTGTGTGATATTGGTTTTTTGGCTTTCCTTCTTTTTGTGTGCTTATATACTCCTAATTTTAATTTAATTAGTTTATAAATATAATAAATGGATTATCATATAGGACATTGAAGAGATATAAACTAAACATCTGAAAGAAATCAATTCAAGCATTAGAGTAGTAATTAAATATTTTAAGGAAATGTGAATAATTTATTAGTGAAAAAAGCATTCATTCTAAAATTAAAATCCATATAAAGTACATACTATCATGATTGGATTGCGTCGCTAACATTATCTATACTTGGATCATTGATTGGGATTTTTTGATGTATAAAGGGACTTGGTAAGTAGTCAGTGATTAAAAACACAATCCCCAAAATGATTATTTTCCTTATCCATTTACAAATTTAGGTTACTTATTAGATTTTTGAATGATATTAGTTTCCCATATATTTGCAAAAAAAATTAGAAATTTTAATGAAGTTTTTGAACCCCTAGACTAGGCAAATAAAGTTATTAGATCATTTCATCATTTTTTGTTTGTCATGTCCAGCTTCATGGCCTCATGAATGGTCCTAATATTTTAAAAGTCTATGTATGGTTCTTGGTGAAATATTTGTTTGCCTTAGATTTTATGGGTTTATTTTACCTTGTTGTTTGGAATTGCTATAGATTATTTAATCCTGATGAGTATTTATTGATTGGTGTGAAACTTGATATTCATATAAACCCCTCCCTTATCATTTATAATAACTAAAAAGTTAATTAAAACATATAATATAGCTATATTATTTTAAGTTTGATTAGTATTATCTACAATGTTTATGAATAGATGTTATGCAGTTTCACTAAGATCCATTTATTTGTAAAATAGTTACAAGGGTAGAAAAAACATTTTATTAACAATTTACTATATACATGATGTTCATTTAAACACAAAAAAGCTAAATGTTTTATGGATACATGATGAAAATTTAGGATATACTAGCCAAATTTGATCCCACATTGTGCTAGCTACATAACATGATTTGAATGCTTGAGATAGGAAACTAAATAAATTAAACAAAGAGTTGGTCATTCGTCTAAACTTGTGTATCATAATCATCACTTAAATAATCACAACAATGATGAGTGGGTCAATACCACATTCATCAATAATTTCATCTAAAGGAACTAATCTTTTACTTACCTTGAATATGAACCCATCAAGGCTCAATCTCTCCCTTGGACAAAGGTGTTTTGAAAGACATTTTTTTGGTTTTTAAGGATCACTAAGAAAGGCCAAATCATTCAAGACTTCTCCAAAAGACAAGATTCTTCTCCAAATAGATACCTTAAACTAAGACTCCTCAAGTATAATGGCAAAAGATCATATTGTAAATAAGCACAAATGAATAATTAAATCTTGTTGTCTCTAAGAAATGACAAAATGAATGTGTTTATATAGATGAATCAAACCCTAATCCTTTCAAAAAAATTGGCCAATAGAATCAGCCTAATCAATTCTATATCATTATTGACAAAATAAAATTAGGTCCTCATCTAGGTTAGCTAAGGGCTGAACTAGGCCCTAAATGAGTTTTATCAATTAGATTATAGGGTTAATGAGGCCTATAGTGTATTGTAAACCATAAAAAAAGGATTTTAGGCTAAGGAATGGCTAATGAAGGTGAAAGATGACTAGAGGAAGGTGAAAATAGGAGGAAAAGATTAAGGAATGTTTTTAGGAGATATTTGTATAGATATAAAGTGGTATTAAGGGACATCAATCTTGCAAAGGACTAATGGTCTTCTCACCCCTTTCCTAATACACCCTTTAAGGCATGCACTTAAAGAGTTTGAGACTTGATGGGTTCTTACAAGATAGAAAGCATCAATAATTGACAAAGTTTGAAAATATTATGTGTATATATATGCCCCACTTGAAAATCATCACGTGTCACTCAAGTGTAATAAGGGATGGTGCTTCAATAAAAGAACATAGTAACACACAATGTTGAGGCTAAAAAAATTATAGTATTTGAAAGCATAAAATAACTAAAATTGAATGACTGAAATGAAAATAACAAAAAAATAAAAATAATGGGTACCTTGAATTACCTTTATCACTAGATGGATATCTATTATGGTTATATTTTTTGTCATGGAGGGTGTAGAGACTAATTTTGACAAACCCAAGGATACAAAACCAAGATAACTGATGCTATGTGGATGGGATATACCTATAAATTTGACAAGCTAGGGTGAGAAATGCTATATTAAACCAAATTAGTAAGTCAAAATTTAGATTTAATTTGGTAATCAAAAATCCAAGTCTAATAAAGATCAAAAAGCTCAAACAAGTAAACCTTAAGAAAGGAAAACTCTTCAAGTCAAACTTTGGATACATGTCAAAAATGGTAACCAAACATCAATGTGAAAATAGTAATAATACTTAAAAAAATATGGGCAAGAAAAAGTTAAAATAATATTGATGAGTAAGAAGTAACAAGCCTTACTCAATAATTAATGAAAAAAGTGCATAAAAGAGAAAACAACATTGGTGAGTGAGAAGTAACAAGCCAACCTCACTCAATAATAGAAAAAGTACATGAAAGTAAAAATAGACTCGGGTTATCACAAAAGGGTAGTACAAAAATAACAAATTGTAAAAATGAAGAAAGGTCTAGAAATGTAGATCCATGGTATAAAGGATATAATCCATAGGTTCTCAAGCATATCGTTTTTTTCTAAGGATAGATAAAACTGAAATAAAGTGGTGCTAACATTTTTTAAGAAGTGAAGAAGAGGGAAGTATAGATGAGGGAAAACAAATCCAGAATCACACATCCATATCAAGGGGGGAAATAAAATAGGTAGAGGGGATAATGAAGGAAAAAGCAAGGTAGAGGAACTCTTTATAGAAGTCAAGAAAATAAAATTAGGTTTGTCGAAACAAGAGGACTTTTGATAATAAGGATTCTAAAGAACTTATCCTAGACACATAAATCTTGGGTCAACAAATGAAGTATGTAGATAATCCCATGAAGTATATATGCATGAAAATTAAAAATGGACCTACCTTCCCACAACATGTTCCCTATTCCTCAAGACCCCTTACAGATCTGTTGATCTACTATGAATGTTGGGTACTTGCATGAGAAATTAAGTAGCACCATAAAGTTTGTTGAATTCTTCTATTCTAATATACTAGCATACCATACCCCAATGGACCTCATCTCTATCATGAGGCTAGATATGGAGTTTGAGATTCAATTAGAGATATGACATGTGCTTTTAATCACATATTTTTGTATGATTTTGAATTTTGAAATTTATATATTGCCTTGTGTATCATTGTATTTTGTTTTAAATGATTTGAATTTTAACTTTTTAATGGATTTTTTATTTTCTTCCTCCATATGGATTCAGAAAACCAAACATGGGTGATAAATATGACCATCGTTTGAATAATTTATAATTGGTTTATAATAAAAAGAACTTAGAGAGCATGGTGTCTAAGAGTCTTAATAATTTAGGTGAAATAGAAGTGTTATGTTGAATTTGACCTTATTTTATCTAAATTGGAGTGAAAGGAAAGGAAATCAAGAGGAATGAAAGATGAAACAATTTAAATTACTTCAAATCATAAAAAATGTGACAAAGGGTTAAAAAGGGATATAATGACAATAAGGTGTGATTACTTATCATAATAAATGAGGGAAGTGTAGGAAAACATGATAACACAGTTTTTTGTGCAAATATTTTCTACAAAAGAAACAAAATCCAAAGTTGAGAACAAGGATCAAAAACTTGTAACCATTGATAGACACATTCTAGAAATGGAATATTGATTGAAAGATGGTGATTTTATGAGGAAGGCCAAGTCTTATCCATGGTGTTACACTACAACTCATAAAAGAGATACCCAAGAGGGTACATAAACAATGTAAAAAATAAATGAGATAAAGATGATATTTTTTAAGAGGGCCAGGTCCTATCCATGGTCTTACACTACATCTCACAAAAGATAAACCCAAGGGGTGCCAAAAAGTATTGGAAAACAAGGAAACTGTTGTAAAAATAAATGAAAATCATGAGGAAGATTAGGTCATATCCATAGTTTTACAATGCAACTCATGAGAAAATAGAAACCAAAGGACCAAAAATAAAGGACTAAGGTTTGCGAAAAGAGAGACTACTATAAAGGGTGAGACCCGTGTAAGTATCCTAAAAAAGTGGTAGGAAGATATCATATAGAAAGAATGATAATAAGGGAAAGATATATGCTAATGTCTATATCAAGGATGATCATGTGAGAGACAAGTTTATATGTCTCAGGAGGTTTGTTGAAGTTGAATTCATTTGGTATCATGAAATGTAGAATAAGAGTGGGCATTGTAAGATGTCGTAATGGGTAATTTTATGTAGGTATGTGTTGATGCTTCTAAATGAACCACAAGTGTTTTAGTGTTTAAAGAGCACTTCTCATTTTAGAATTTAGAAAATTTAGATCATGAGTTGTAGGTTTTGGTAGTGTAGTTGTCTATGGTGAAATAGCAATAGAGAAAGATAAACCCTTCCACAACATTTGTATGATTTGGTGGTTAGGAGCCACCTTGGTCCATTCTTTGTGAATTATAGAGAATCTATGATAATACCTAGTGAATTACATTCCATATTTAAGCTATAAACTAATCTAAATGGATATTTATAATGATATTAAAACTAGAGTAATCTGGAATAAAAAAGGAGTAAAGAGAAGGGTAAATCAGAAACAATAATTAGTGATTATCAATTTTAATATTAAATATCATGACAAATAATCAATTTCAATTGATTATGCATTCAAACCAATATATAATGTAAACTAACCTTAGTTCAAAGTCCACTGTATATCAGGCAAACTTCAAAGGATAATGTAAAGGGTCACAAGTAAGAACCAGACCTAATTTAAGGATTTACTACTATAATCAAATGGAATTTGCACATCTAAATATAAAGTAAAATGAAATGAATCAAAACCTAAGATCCTTCAACCAATCTAGCATATGCACATATTAGAAACCTTATAATTAGAAAATGCAACCCAAAATTCAAAGAAGCTATTCAAGTTCAAGACATAAAACTAGTAATTGATATAAAATTATATTACCAATTGACATCAAATATAGATAATCCTTGTAAAATTCCTTGATTATATTAATTACTTCAAGTGTATAAAAATTGCTCAAAATCTCTCCTTTTTACAAATGGTAATACATGCCTTTATAGAAAGATTAGGTAGTATACTGGTCAATTACATTATATAGGTATACAAAAGACAACGACAATTGTCCTTCCTAAGATGGTTATAGAATAACATTTCTTTCTATAATTAGACTAACCTAGGGGAAATATGTTAACATATTATCATATGCCTTTACAATGGAATATTCTATTTCAAAAGGTTACAAAATAGAATATTACCTAATTTTATTGTGGGGCATCTTGTTGTTGTTGGAGGATGCTCATGGCTTTAGCATTTTTTTTATCAACTAGCTCTAGATCCAAAACAAGTTTCAGGATACACTCTTCCTCTTAATCTACCAAGTCTTCAAGTTCTCTGTCATTTTTGGCCATGACTTCTTTAATGTTCCTAGCTTTATTTATTATTTTTTTAGCATTGAATATCATGTCTAGAAACTTATTTTTATCAGCACTAGATTTTATTTTGCTCTTTCTTTTGATTTCTTGAGTTACCAAAGTAGCCCTATGTTTGAATTCCTCATCACTTATAATTTGAAGAGTGGTGGGTTGTGCAAGATCTACAAAAATATTCTTGAGAAGTTGTTTAATTCTTGTAATTAGCTCCTTGTCATCTTCTAGGAGCCTTTCCACATTATTGTGCCATGCACTCAAAATTTGAACCTTATCAACCAAAATTCTTAGAATTGTGCTCAAGTGTCCTAAAATGATGGTTTTGAAGCCTAGGATCTATTTCCTTATTTGAATATTGAGAACCTTAGCTCTATTGTCCTCTAAAGATTTCCATTAGGTGACCAAACTCTTGGTTAATACATGCTATTGCTCTAATGCACTCTACCCTAGCTTCATTATTTTAAGTGATTCAAATGTGCCATAAAATGACTCATTAAGCATCTTGGTCATTATCTCAAGTAATGAAAGAACTGCTTGTGTCTCTAGGTTTTCTTTTTCTTTTTCTAAGTTTAGCATCCTCTATTTCATGCCCTAGATCCTAGCTTTAGCCTGTGTTGATTGGGCCTCAATCAAGATTTCCACATCCTCTTCATAAATGAAAACTTTACTAAGATGCTAACCTCCCATAGGGGTTAATTCTACAAAGGGCTCCAGCTTTAGGAAGGTGAATTCCTCTACTTCCACCATGGCTATCTTGGTGGTAACCCTTTCCAATCTAGTTGTTTTATGGTTGAATGGAATGGTAGTGACTGGATTATTAAATTTGGGAGGTTTTAGGACCTCCACACTCGAGCTACTTGATGCCCCTGGGGATTCCATCTTCTTGCTTTCTAGTCTTTGGGTGACCACTATTCTCCTTTCTTATTGGTCCCTCACCATAGCCCTTATACATGGCTTCATGTCATCCTATATCTCAACATTATCAACTCTTGTCATAGCCCATGAATGGGAGAGAGAAAGAATCTTTTGAAATTTTCCATAAGTGATCCAATTTGGGATAACTGGCCCATGGATGGGGAATTCATCACTGAACAAATTTATCTCACTTATGGGGTGAGAGATGGTCAATCTTGGCCTCTTATTTGGTCCTACAAGAACTAATGCTAGCTTTGCTTTCCTCTTTTCTTGGGATGGCATAGGGACCATACCTAGAAAAAGATCATCTCTAGGCTCTCCTACTTGGACTTGGTCTTCCTCAAGTTATTCCTCCTCCCTGTCTATATCATATGCTTCTACAAGTTCCTTGAGAGCACCCTCAAGTGTCTCTTATAGTTCCAAGGTAATCATACCAATACATTAAATTGGGAAAGGTGGAATTTTTAGGATTATTGAAGATGAGGGCCCCTCCTTAGGTCTCTCTTCCAATCTCACCTCTCCTAATTTCTCTTTGCCTCATCCTTGTTTACCTTGCCCTTACTCAAGTTACCCCTGTGGGTGTTTTTGTTCTATCTGGGGTTGTTTTCATGCTATCCCAAATGGTCTAGGTAACAAGTGATACTACAAATGATTCATTTCCCATGATTTTCCTGATGGCTTGTCATCCTTGGTCAACCTATGTTTGAGTTTGATGTTCTGCTCTTGGAACCTCGCCAACACCTTTACATAATTCTTGGCCTTAATGTAAATTTTTTCATGAATAATTATTTGATGTCCATAATTAGACTTGGGGAGCTTCTTTTCCTTCAAATTCTTGCCCACTATGTTCTTTGGATCCCACATTTTGAGTTCATCTAGCTAAAATCCAAATGAATCCCTATGTCTGGACATGATTTCCACCTATTTCTAGTCTTTCTATATGGTTTGCCTAATAATTAGGTTGAAGGGGTGGATAATATCCTTCCACTTCTCTTTACATGTCCCATTAATGTTTTGGATGAGTTTGGAGGGAATTTCTGGTTCAAAATCTTACTTGGGACATACACAGACAATCTACAAGGCTGGGACATGATCCCTTCAATCTTGATGACTGTACAATTAGGGTAATACCATATGCCCCCCATAATTTACACATACTTCTTGATGAGTGGATGGACACTAAGCATGGGAACACTTGTGATGGCCTCCACTATGCTTGGGAAGACACAGTAAAAAATGAATTATATATGGTTCTTATACTTGAAGATATGCAATTTGGAGTAGTGGTGTGAAATAATAGTTTTTCCATTTCGAGACTAATTCCTAATCCTTGAGAAGTTAATATAGGAAAGTAGGGCATCTAGTAGGTAGGAAATTATATAAAATTACTTATTTGTCTTCTTTTTTATAGAAGTGAATTGCTTGATGAGTAAGACACTAATCAAATCTCCAATTAGATGGGTGAGCTTTTCTTCCAACATGAAATGCACAAAGGGTACCCATATTTTATTCACATAGGTAGTTGAGGGGGATCCAAAGGCTCAGTTTAATAGGGTCATTATAACTCTAGTGTTATCCCGAAATTAGACTATTAGGATTTTGCCTTCAAATTCCTTTAAAATATGGGGGCCTTGGTGCAACTAGGGTTTAAGGATAGATTCCAAGGCATGATTTATAGTCCACTCCTTAATTTTAGACAAGTCTAGGTGGGAGAGAGGGAGATTATAGTATTTATCAAAGGCTATAGGAGAGATATGAGCTATTTTATTAGAATTCACTTCTTTAATGATCCATTCATTATAAATTATTCAATCAACAAAGATGGGGGAAACGACATATATATATATATATATATATATATATATATATATATATATATATATATAATGTAGTATCTTAGGCTTTGTAACAACATGGTGAAGGTTGGCCATCTAGAAAGTGACCATATCATAGTACCTTTGCATTATTGTGATAATTATTTATTCCTATTTTGTGATAGGCTTCAATTCTTCCATCATGAAGAAGAGTTCAGACCAGTCCCTAATTCTTGGGGAATTTAGGGATACAACATCTAATTTTATGTCCTTAAAGATCTAACCCTCATTATCCATCGATAAGTAAAGCTCAATCTCTTCCTTCAATTATTGTCTATGATTTACCATAGTCTCTATTTCTGCAAATTATTTACCCAGATAGAAAATGGCCTTTATGAAATATTTTTCATGCTTAAGAACACAATCAAGATCTCTTTGGATCAAATTGTCACTAAATGGATTCAATTGGGTCACTTTTATGTAGGGTTTAGGTTTTTATGAGCTTTAATGGTAGGATATATAAATAATTTATCTTATACATGATTTGGATTTAATTTGGATCTTTGCCTTTATACCTTTGAAATTTTGAGTACACAAGATCTCATATTTTGTCCTTTTTTGCTTTCATGGCATCTATGTAGCATTAGTCTCAACCTTTCATGACATTTTTCATAAATGCCTTTTGAGCACTAGCCATTAGCATTTAAAAATTCCTCTTTTATTTCCTTTTATTGGATCAAAATATATTATTATCATGAGTCATTGATCATAATCTAGGCTCTTACCTATGATTGGCTCCTTTTCAACCAATCCTCATAGTTGTGATACTTGGCATCTTTGCATGTCTTCTTTATGGTTCGTATCTTATGTCAATGCTTAGTTGAATGAACATTGGCCATGTAGTGAGCTTGTGGGCATTTAAAAATTCATGGGTGCTTTCACATGGTTGGATCAAACTCTAAAAACAAAGCACAAACCATCGAGTCATTGTATCAGGTCTACCTCAAATGCACTTTCACCACATGTCAAGCTTGCATGCTCTCAAGGATTCATTGAAAAGTATTTAGGGCTCTCACATCATTGGATCACCTTATATTGATGAAGCATGACCCATTAATAAATAGACATGTATGAACTTTAAGTTATTATATTACTAAAATGGGACTTAGGCCTAATTTCCTTAGGCTAAAGTTTATTACATGCTTATTAAGCACAAAGCAAACCTTAGACTAAGGGATTTATGTCTATGTTTTATAAATTATACAAAGGAGACCATGGATAAATGTTTCAAGCTAATTTTTACATTGTGTTTAAATAAACACAATGTATGCATTGGTCTAAAATATTTATGCCAAGGCTTATAAAATATGCTCAAAAGGATCAACATGACATAATAGTATATTGACAATAGGATTTTATTGTATTGAGAAAACATATTATGACCTTTAGCTATAAATAACTTGGTCTAAGTCCTACATAATAATGAAATCCTTTTAAAATAAGACTTAGTATAAGTCTATAGTTTAAGGTTCATGATATTTTAAAAAAATGCCATGGGGACCCTCAAAAAAAGATTTAGACTAAGTTTTCTTTTGCATATATTTAGACCATAAGACCATTTCCATATTTAATAGGGTGAGGATTTTTGATGTTTGAGGATCTTTTGAGCATTTCCCTTAGCTTGTAAAACAATTTTTGAGCCTTCCAACAAGATTTTGGAGCGTATTTTGATCCTGGGTAAAACAATTCATTAGCTTAATTTTGACAATTTCACAAATGTCAAATATGTCCTCATGGACATAAATTGATGGTCATGCGAACATTAATTTTAAGCTAGTGAAGATTCTAATTTGATGGGTTTAAAGTTTATGGTCATTAAAACATAATATATGCTCATAGACATCAATTTTAAGCTCATAAAATTATAATGAACCAATGTGAGAGTGACACTTGGCACCTCTATAGGACTTCTAAGGATCTTGGATTTGATTCACTCTATTAGATCAAAATCTATGATAAAGTGAGATCCATTGGATCATGATCTAGGAGCTTGCTCATGATTGGTTGATTTGTTCGGGTGGGCCCTTTTGATTTTAATCCTTGAATGTAAATGTGCTACATGTCGATCATTTGGGCCTTTCATAGTCTCTTTTACCTTTAAACTATGCTTCACTCCATTTGATTGGGTCCTCATGATGAAGTGATAACCATTGATCATGATGTAAGAGCTTAAATGTGATTGATTTGAGGGGTTGTGTGCAATATTTTGTCAATCTTTCTTCACACTATCTAATTGAAAGGCCACAATAAAGTGTGAACCATCAGATCATCTAAGGTGCAAGTTGTTTAAGTTAAAGTCTAGGTTTTTCTCACTTTATTGAATCAAATATCATAATAAAGCAAGGTTCATTAGATCCTACAAGATGCAAGGAAGTTAAGTCAATATTGGGAAGATAAAAAGACTTAGGCTAAGATTTTAAGACTAAGGTCTCAATTGTATTAATGAATATGTCATGGCCTTGGGATTGAAAGCTTAGGCTAAGGTATAAACTTAAATGATCAAGCTAACATAAAATTGGACTAGAGAAGTTAGAGTTTAGGATAATGTGTTAAAACTGAGGTCTTGTTATTATTAATACATATAATGGGGACTTAGGGTTAAAACATTAGGATAAGTTAGGAAATATTATGAGGACCCTATAGGATGAATATTAGTTAGGCATACACAAGGGACTTTTTTGTGGGAAATAATAAAGGGGACCAAGGACATTAAATCAAGTTTTAGTCATGTTAAAAAACACAACTACACTTAAAATATGAACTTTACACTTAGGTCCAAAAATCAATTATTAAAATATTCCCACTAATTGGTTCCCGTCAGTATTCAAATTTGAACTAAGGGTTTTTCCACAGTTTTGGAATATGAATTTCCCAAGGATAAACACCATGAAACCTAAAACTAAAAGTAATAAAGACCATTTATTAGTATTTTTAGTCAAAATTAAAGAAAAAAATAAATAACTAAGCTTTCTTTTGATGAAGTGGATGATATTCATATTCTACAAATGATCTTATCATGCCATATTTTATATTTAATTCTTAGGGTTTCTCAAGGGTCCCAATTTTCAAAAATGTGGGGTATGTTGGCTCTAACAAATGGTGATTCATGGGAGAAACATGGTAATATATTAGATCCTAGAGACTCTTATTTAGGCAAATGATTAGGTCATCCACTCCATTTGAGCAATATCATTATCCAAACTAGATTATGGCTGAAACAAACCTTGCACCTTGGAGACTTAGGGTCAAGCATCAAGACATAACCATATTGTGTGTGTGTTTTGATTCCACTTATTGTTTGTTATGGGGTTTAAGAAATAACTTCTAGGTTTCTCATACTTGATCACTAACACTTGACTTGGAACATGTTTAGATGTTCATGAGGAACCATGATTTTGCTTAGGGAAGGCTTGGGCATTGCTCTGCTAGTAGTTAGGCATCTATAGCCCTAATAGAGATCCATTTGGCTCCACTCAAGGCCTTGCTCCATTGCTAGCTAGGCATCCATATCCTTGGTGGAGATTACCTAAATCACCTATACCTAAAAGCTTTTGATTTTGCATTATATCCTTTTTTAAAATTTTCTTTAGACTTTTATGCTTTTAGAAATGTTGGGAACTAGAATAGCTAAGTTTTAGGATTTGGCCAAGCATCTGATCTTCACATAATCATATATGGCTACAACCATTATCTCAAGAAAGGATGTTGATTAAGTGCTAGTATAACTATATCATGATAGTTTGAGTTTTCACCCTATAAGTGCAAGTCTTCTTAAAACTAGTTTGAAGTCAAGACAATGGTCAATTTCTCATGAAATAGTTAACTTATTCTATTGGTCTTTACCAATTTCAATAAATTCAAACATTATGCTTACATTTTAGGACCTTGATCATCTTATGTATGAGGCTAACACCTACTTTTATAGATTTTGAGCCTATTTCAAGAAAGCTTCTTAACTTGAGCTCAGGATTGTCCAAAAGGACTTATTAAAACTAAGGAACAAGGAAACAAGAAAGAAACACACAACAGAATGTAGGAAAGAAATAAAGCAAAGGAAAACTAACAAATATATACATATGCTTATGTATAAACAAGGGACCAAAAATAAAAAACTTGAAAGAAAACTAACTAGCCTACCTACTTTAAATTCTAACCATCTTGCAGTTTACTCCATGAAGACCCCAAGAGGAGAAGTAGAGAAGTAGTGCTTGAGGTATTCCCAATTGGTGGGAAATGTGAACTCTACTATTTGTAGATCTTTGAGATTCAAGGTGTTTTTTCCCAATGTTTTTACAATCTACTATGAACAAATCCACAAGGGTGTGAATTTTTTAGGTTTTCCCTTAGGCTCAGATGCTTTGTCTCAAAAGATAACTAGGTATCCTTGTCTAAACACTTTAATCTTTGATATTTTATCAAACCACCTTTTTAATATGGTTTAATGCCTACTATAATGATCAAAGGATTTCTACCCTGCATCTTCCATCTAAATTATGTCTGGAAATCTTGAGTTGGAAAGTTCTTAGCTCTCTTCCATGTATTCCTGCATAAATCTATATGTGGGAAACTTGAGGGTGATAAGAAATATAAGTTATTGTCCATACACTAATAGGAATGGTGAGGCTCTTAGATCTTTCTTGAATCTTATCTTATCTTCCCATAGTGAAAATTTAAGGACCTTATGCTAGGTCCTAGGTTTGTCTATAGTAGACTTTTTGATTACCTTCATTAGGTTCTTATTTGTAAATTTAAAGACTCGATTTCCTTGGGGGTAATGGTTGGAGGAAAAATTGAGAGTAATGCCATTATAATATTCCCATTTACTCATCTCTATAGATATGAAGGTAGATATATTGTCACACACTAGAGAGACTAGAGTCCCAAACCTAGTACAAATGTTTTCTTCCAAGAAGTTGATCACTTCTTTGGTCTTGCATTGCTTAGTGGATACAACTTAAATCCACCTTATATAATAGTCTATGGTTGTTAGGACATACTTGTGACCTTTAGATGAATTAAGGATGATTACTCCAATAAATTATAACCCCCATTATGTAAATGGTTTGTGAACCATGACTGGTTGTAGAGGAATTTCTACCTTTGGTTCCTTGGTGCTAGAAATTTAACATGAGTGATATTACCTCACATGTTTGTGAGAATATTTAAAAATAGTTGGCTAATAAGATCTATTTATAATAATTTTTTGCATTGTGGTCCTCCCAGATGGATGTACATTACCCAAATTTTCATAAAAGGTACTCATGATTTGGGTGGCTTCTTCTTGTGAGACACATCTCAAGTAAACCCCTTCAAAATTTCTTCTATATAGGATCCCATCCTTGATCAGGTAATGGGGTGCCTTTAACCTTAGGGACATCCTTTGTTTTATGTATAATCCTATAGGATAAATAATATTAATTAGTAAATGTATGATTGAATCATACCATTTACTAGATTGAAAGTTATTTTGGTCTACTTGCATAATACTTAACCCAAGGTTATCATTAACAATCATCTAGATCAAACCTTGGCACCTTACCAATTTTTGTTATCTCCAATTAATTTTCCTAAAAAATTGACATCCACTTACCTCTTCATTCCCCCAACTCATTTTGACTTAACATAAGTTTGGTGGTAGGTTCAGGTAAGATAACATACACCTTATTTCTAAGGATGTAATGTCTGAATTTATTAACTAATTTAACTAATGCATATTCCTACTTATCAATCAATGATTAATTTAACTCAACATTTTTAAAATTATTGCTCATAAAATCTATTGGGTGATCACACCCATAAATCTTCTGAGTTAACATTATAGCCATAGTGTGGTCAAATGCAAAGGAATAGAGGTAGAAGTTCCTTGAGAAGTTAGGACTTATAAGGACTGGAGCCTAGCTAATGGCCTCCTTGATATCATTTAATGCCTTTATATATTCTTCATTCCATGTGACATTGACATCCTTCTTTAGCATATCATTTAGTGGCTTGACAATATCTGCAAAGCTAGAAATAAACTTTCTTATAAAATTTATCTTACCTAAGAATGACTTTAGCTCCTTTTTACTATTTGGAGGTTTATTCTAGATATGGCCTCCACTCTTTTAGGATCTATATAGATCCCATATTTGGTTATAACATGACACACTAATTTTCATTTTGTAACACAAAAGATACTCTTATTTGGGTTTAAGGAAATCCCATACCTTTGGCATCTCTCAAAGACTTGTTGTAAGTGCATGAAGTGATCTTTCCTATCTTTAGAAAAAACTATTAGGTCATCCATATATATAATAATACACTTACCTATTAGCCTTGAAAGACATGGTCTATATCTATTTGAAAAATAGCTTTTGAATTGATTAGTTCAAATGGAATTCTCTTGTAAGCAAAGGTTCCCCACTTTGTTTTGAAGGTTTTTTTCATCCTATCTTCTCTATCAACCAATACCTGGTTGTAATCTAAAAGTACATCAAGAAAAAACATCATAGATGAACTTGAAACAATGTGAATCACTTGGTATAGTGAGGTAAGGGGATAGTTGTCCTTTTTGGATGCTTTGTTTAAATTCTTGAAGTCAATAAAAAGTCCAATCTCACCATTCTTCTTCTTGACTGATACCAGGTTTTCCACCTAGGTAGAGTACCTAATGGGGAAAACTATCCTAGCATCTAGTAATCTTTTGACCTCCTTGAAGATCATTGGCTCTAAGACAGGGTTCACTAGCCTTTGTTTCTATCTAAATGGTTTGCATCTTTCTTTAATGGGTATAGTATGTGTGATGACCCTTGGATAAAAGATATTTAAGTCATCTTAGGACCATGTTATGACATCCCTTTATTGGGTAAGGAACTCTTTGTCTTTCTTATTTTCCATGTTTATATAAGCTTTTCTAATATTTACCAGTTAGGGTTGATATTGGAGGCTAAGATCAACAACATTATAATATTTCTCACTTACCTTGGGAACCTTAGAAACTTCAACTATTTTGTCCTAATTAAATAATCTCTCTAAATCAATCATCCCCTTAGGGATTTTTTTGTCATTTAGTTGAATGACTTTACCATCAAACTTGTCTTCCTTCGATGCATTTTCATTGGTCTCATCAATACTATGAGCATAAAAAGCCCAAAAATTGGTGATGAAATCTAATATCTATTGATCATCATTGAAAACTTGAAAATGGTTAACATTATTAGGTACTAAAGGACAAGGGATCAACTCAATGCTAAAATTGGGAGAATCTTGGTTGGGCATGAAGTTGGCTACAGTAGATGCCAACTCATTAGTAGCTTGGTTTTCCTCTCTTGGGATGGAAGTGATGCTAAAATAATAAAATTATTAAACCAAAGCCCAAAATATATACTTATACCTTTTAAGATATGAGATCTTGCATTTATATTTGCTTCTTACTTGGTTGACCACTAGTTCTGAATCCCCATAAACTAGTAGTTCTTTGACCTTATTTTTTATGGAAAATTATAAACCTAGGATAAGGGATTCATATTCACCAATATTATTAGTGAAATGGAATTATATCCTATAATAAAAATGGTAATTTTTATTAGTATGGTTAGTTAAGACAAAAATGACACTTGATCTAGCATTACACCTAGCACCATCAAAATAAAATTTCCATAGTCCAAGAACAACATGAGCATCCTTGGGATCACATACCTATCAGTATCTAGGGTGAAAAACCCTAAGTATAAGTCAATTATGTTTAGCCTCTCATTTACAAAAATGTATTCTATTATCATGTGTATCATCCTTGGTTCTCTTTGAACCCTAATCTGATTAAGAATTCCCTTCCAAGGTAGCCATAAATATGAGCAATCTATGAACATGTAACTATTCAAAGCCTTGGTCCATTCCCTAATTAATAAGATTCCATAAACATTAGGTATATCATCAAATTAAATACCAATGAATTATTTCACCATAGGTTCAGAAGATAATTACATGTGAACATTTAAAAGTTCCCTAATTACCCTAACTCTAGATTTGTTTAACTGAGTTACAAATCTATTAGACTTAATAAGAGTTAGGCCAAGTTATTTACATATACCTATAGGAATGATGTTGGTAGAAGAATGAATATAATAAGAAATTATGTAAGTTCTTAACAAACATCTTGATAGTGAGCAAGAAAGGAGGAGATTCAGCTTTGATTTTATGCATAGTCACATTGGCATGATCAACCTTGGGTGGATTGTTGGATTTCTTTGATAGATATTCTAGTAGGAGGTCTCTTTACTATGTAATATGTGTGAGTTCATGTAAAGTGATATTATAATTTATATTCTTCATGTCCTTGTTTATTTTTTATCCAATTTTATTAGAAGAACTAGGAATACAATATTGGGTTTAGAAGTACTCCCTTTAGGTGGTTCTAGATTGTTACTTGAAGAGGTGTCTGGAGGAGTTCCAAAATTATTTGGAGGTGTTGAGGTAGTCAAGGTCTGCCTCTTATCCCTATTCCTTAATGGATAGGTATTCTTCAATAACTATTAAAAATCTTGGATCTCTTTATGGATCTCATTAGGTTTATTTTCCACTTAAAAGGGAAAATCAAAAGTATCAGCCATGAAGGCTTGATCAAATGATTTGGATCCAGAAGCACCTATACCAATTTTATTATTTGGGACCACTTCAAATGTATCCAAATCTTGTTGGAAATCCTCAAAGGCTTTGCAAACTCAATGAAGTCAATTTCTCCATGCTTGGTTGTGTAATGTATCCTACAATAATCAGGTAATGTAATATCAACGAGGTTAATGTCCATAGTCTTATTTTCAAAAGATGGTTTATTATTTCTATTATTTTGAAAACTATCATTATAAAATCTATTATTTGGCCTATTATACCTTTGAAATGAGAAGTTCCTACTTGAACTTTCAATAGTATTTCTAACATGTTTTTTAGCTGAAGAAAATTAGTGCTCAACTTTTGGACCATCTTTAAGATAGACTCGTTCTCATTTTTAGGAGTTTCAAAATTATGTACCTAGTTATTGTTAGCACCAATAGTTGGTACTAAATCCTTTTGATCATTTACATTAAATACGTTACTAGTATAACTCAAGAATCCTAAATTCTAATTGGGAGCAACATGACTCAATGACAATTTATTAAGGTTTGGGAGTTGGTTTAATGCTGGGATATTTTGGTTGTTGTTGGGGAATAAGCTCATCATAGACATGTGTGGGTTAATGTTTGGCATAGAGTATTCCATTTTCCCCTAGGTTGCATATATTCATTGATGGTCACTACCTCAAAGTAGGCTCTAGCTAATGAAGTTATAGCTGGGATGGATCTCTTCAAAAATGTAGAGGTCATGGGATCTACTTAATCCTCATAAATTTCTATATCTAAAACATCATTAGGATTATAGGTATATATGGTCTTGCTAAATTTTTTATAAAATATAACATTTAATAACCTAATAGGCTCACTTTCATCCCTTCTAATGGTGCTGAAATGATGGTAAATAACACAAGGACTAACAATTTTATAGAATTGATCTATAAACAAATTGTTGAAATCATCCCAACTGGTGATGTAATTATCAAGAAAGTTTAAAAACAATTCATAGGTATCATACTTAAAGGTAAATGGGAATAAAATATATGCCACGTCTTCATTCACTACATTTAACAATCTTAAGGCATCTTTAAAATATTTTATATGTTTTTCAACAATTACTATACCTATTAGACTAAATGTAGGGAAATGCTTTTCAAGGTTGTGTGGGAGGTCATGTACCACACCTAGTAAATTGATTGAAGACTCTCCCAGCTAGGCCATATTTGGATAAATGTTGAAGGCAAAGGTACCTTAAAGGGGTGAAGTTGGAAGAGATCTAGATCTCCTATACCTATCTTTGTCACATCTAGCTTTTCTGTGGACCTCAAGCTCAAGTAAAGGTTCCCTAGTCTCTAAGTGTGATCTTGTTCTAATCCTAGGTAATTCCATCTTGAATTTTGAATATATTACTTGAAATATGATGTAATCAAGTTAAATTTTATAAAGAACAAGAGTTAGACCTACACATTGAGCTTATTTTGTCAACGTTGTATGAAAAACTACAAAGGACATTGATCTTTGACTGAATTAGCTCAAAGATGCATTAAATTACATAAATATGGTCTATCTTTATAATTCTATGACTAAAGTAACTTAGATATATGAAATATATGCCAACCTTTGATCAAAACAAGCCATCCTAACCTCAAATACTATGGATTTTCAAAATTTAAGCTAAATTTACTGAAAATAAGTATCAATATCACAAAGAACTTCAATGTTTATCTAAAGAAGCAAAAATATGTGTCAAAAATAAAAAATATCAAATATATTTATACTTCTAAGCAATGAATTGATTTAAAAAGACAAAGATACATTAATCTTTAGATAAAAACATGATAAGATCAACAAAGATTTAAAAAATTCATGAAGGTCTACCCTCCTTATAGTGTTAGTGGAGATTCTCTTATCAAGGCTTCTAAATGAACTATAGGTGATATTAATGTTTAAATAACACTTCTCATTTTAGAATCTATAAAATTCAAATCATGAGTTGTAGGTTTTGGTAGTGTTGTCACCTATGGTGAAATAACAGTAGAGCAAGATAAACTGTTCCACAATATTTATATGATTTGGTGGTTGGGAGCCACCTTGGTCCATTCTTTATAAATTGTAGAGAATCTATGCTAATACTTAGTGAATCAAATTCCATATTTAATCTAAAACATAATCTAAATTGATATTTATAGTGAAATTAAAATTAGATTGATATGATATAAAAAAGGAGCAAACAAAAGGGTAGAGACAAAAAGAGAATAAGTGATTACCTTTTTTATTCTTAAATATCATGATAAAGCATCAATTAAAATTGAGTATGCATTTAAAACAATATATAATGTAAAATATCCTTATCTCAAATTCCATTATATATCAAGCAAACTTCAAAGGATAATGTAAAGAGTCACAAGTAAGAACCAGACATACTTTAAGGATTTACTACTATAATCAAATAGCATTTGCACATTTTAATAGAAATCAAAATGAAATTAAGTAAAACCTAAGATCCTCCAACCAATCTAGCATATGCATAGATTAGAAACCATATGATTAGAAAATGCAACCTAGAATTCAAAGAAACTATTCAAATTTAAGACATAAAACTAGTAATTTAGAGAAAATCTATATTATCAATTGACATATCAAATGTGGACAATCCTTATAGAATTCCTTGATTATATTAATTGCTACAAGTGTACAAAAGTTGCTTAAAATCTCTCCTTTTTACAAATGGTAATACATGTCTTTATAGAAAGATTAGGTAGTATATCAGTCATTTACATTATACAGGTGTATAAAAGACAATGCCAACTATCCTTCCTAAGATGGTTCTAGAATACACTTGTTTTCTACAATTAGACTAACCTAGGGTTTATATGCTAACAGACTAGCATATGCCTTTACAATGGAATATTCTATTTTAAAAGGTTACAAAATTTTACAAAATAGAATGTTTCCTGATTTGTTAGTGGAGCCTTTGCTTGTTATTAGAGGATACTCATGACTTTAGCATGTTGATTTTAAACTAGCTCTAGATCCATAGTAGGTTTTTAGATATGTTTTTCCTCTTGATCTGCCAAGTCTTCAAGTTCTCTATTGTATTTGGACATGGGTTCTTTAATGCTCCTAGATTCATTTATTCTTTCTCTAGCATTGATTATCATGTCTATGATCTTACTGTTATCATCCCCATATTTGCCTTAGCACTTTCGTTTGATTTCTTGAGTTACCAAAGTAGCCCTATGTTTCAATTTTATATCACTTATGATTCCAAGGGTAATGGGTTATGTATAATCTGCAAGCATAGTCTCAAGAAGCTATTTAATTCTTGCAATTAGCTCCTTGTCATCTTCTAGAAACCTTTCCACATTATTGTGTCATGCATTCAAACTTTTATCCTTATTAACCATAATTCCTAGAATTATGCTCAAGTGTCCTAAATTGATGGTTTTTAAGCCTAAGATCTATTTCATTTCTTTAATGTTGAGAAGCTTGGCTATCTTGTCCTCTAAGGCTTTCCATTAGGTGACCAAACTCTTGGCTAATTCACTCTACTACTCTAATGTACTTTACCTCAAATTCATTGTTTTGAGTGCTTCAAATGTGTCATAAAATGACTCATCAAACATCTTGGTCATTATCTCAGGTACTTATATAACTACATATGTCTACAAGTTTTATTTTTTTCCTTTTCTAAATTTAAGATCCTCTATTTCATGCCTTGGATCCCAGTTTTAGCTTGTGTTGATTGGGCCTCAATCAAGTTTTCCTCATACTCTTTATGAATGGTAGCTTCACCAAGATCCTGACCTCCCATAGGGGTTAATCCTATAAAAGGCTCCACCTTTTGGAAGGTAAATTCCTCTAATCCCACCATGGTTGTCTTGGTGGTAACCATTTCCAGTCTACCTATTTTTAGATTGAATTAGATAGCAGTGACTAGTTTTTTGAATTTAGGAAGTTATTGGACATCCACACCTAAGCTACTTGATGCCCTTGGGGTATCTATATTCTTGATTTTTGGTCCTTGGGTGACCACAATTATCCTTTATTATTGTTACCTCACCATAGCCCTTATCCATGGCTTCATGTCATCTTGTATCTCAACATCATCAACTCTTGTCATAGCCTATGAATGGGAGAGAGAAGGAATCTTTTTAAATTTTCCATAAATGGACCAATCTAGGATAATTATGCCATGGATGGGGAATTCATCACTGAACAAAGTTATCTCACTTGTGGGGTGAGAGATGGTCAATCTTGGCCTCTTTTTTGGTTCTACAAGAACCAATGCTAGCTCTGCTTTCCTCTTTTTTTGGGATGGCACAAGGACCATACCTAGAGCAATATCATTTCTAGGCTCTCCTAATTGTACTTGATCTTCCTTGAGTTGTTCCTACACCCTATCTATATCATATGCTTATACAAGTTCCTTGAGAGCACCCTCAAGTGTCTCTTTTAGTTCTAAGGCAATCATATAAATACATTGAATTAGGGAAGGTGGCCTTTATGGGAGTGTTAAAGATGAGGGTCCCTCCCCAGGTCTCTCTTTCAATCTTACCTCTCCCACTTTCTCTTTGCCTCATCCTTATTAACCTTTCCCTTGCTCAAGTTGCCCTTGTGGGTGTTGCTATTCTATTTGGAGTTATTTGTGGGCTATACCAGATGGTTTAGGTGGCAAGTGATACTATAAAGGATGCATTTTCCATGCTTCTCCTAATGGTTTGTCATCCTTTGTCAACCTATGTTAAAGTTTGATGTTTTACCCTTAGATCTCAGCTAACACTTCTTCATAATTCTTGGCCTTAATGTAAATAGTGTCATGAACATCAGGTTGATGTACATACTTAAGGTTGGGGAGCTTCTTGTCCTTCAAATTCTTGCCCACTATGTTCTTTGGATCCCATATTTGGAATTCATCTAGTTGAAAGTGAAATGAATCCCTGTATGTGGACATGATTTCCACCTGTTTCCAATCTTTCAATATGGTTTTCCCAATAATCAAGGGGAAGGGGTGGTGAAGAACCTTCCTCTTCTCTTTTCATGTTCCATCAATGTCATGAATGAGATAAGAGGAAATATTTTGTTCAGCAAGCTTACTTGGGACATACATAGGTAATCTATATGGCTGAGACATGATCCTCTCAATCTTGATGACTATATAATTAGGGTAAGACCATATATCCCCCATTATTTACACATACTTCTTGATGAGTGGATGGACCATAGGTATGGGAACACCTATTATTGTCTACACTATGGATAGGAAGACATGGTCATAAATGAACTACATATGGTTCCTATACTTGAAGATATACAATTTGGATTAATGGTGTGAAATAGTAGTTTTTCCATTTGGGGACTAATTCTTAATCCTTGGGAAGTTAATAGAGGAAAGTAGGCCATCTAGTAGGGATGACATCATATAAAATTGCTTAGATGTATTCCTTTTTATAGCAGTGACTTACTTGGTGAGGAAGACATTGATCAAATCTATAATTGGATGGGTGAGATTTTATTCCACCATGAAATGCACAAAGGGGATCTATATTTTATTCACATAGGTATTTGAGTGGGCTCTAAAGGATTAGTTAAACTTGGTCATTATAACTCTAATGCCCTCCCTAAATTGGACTAATGGGATCTTGCCTTAAAAGTCCCTAAAAATATGGGGGCCTTGGTGAAGCCAAGGTCTAAAGATAGAGTTCAGGTCATGATTTCTAGTCCAATCCTTAATTTTAGACAAGTCTACATGGGGGAGAGGGAGCTTATAGTATTTATCAAAGGCTACAAGAGAGATATAAGCTATTTTATTATAATTACCTTCCTGAATGATCCATTCATTATCAATTCTACAATCAACAAAGATGGGGGCAAGGCCATATATATAATGTAGTACCTCAAGCTTTATAATAGTGTGGTGAAGGCCATCCATCTAGATAACAAATAGGTCATAGTGCCTCCAGCTTCCTACAACAATTATTTGCTCCTATTTTGTGATAGGCTTCAATTCTTACACCATGAAAAAGAGTTTAGACTAGTTCCTAATTCCTAGGGAATACAGGGCTACAACATTCAATTTTGTATCCTTGAAGATTTGGCCCTCATTATCTATCAACAAGTAGAGCTCAATCTCCTCCTTTACTTTTTGTTTATGATCTGCCATGGTCTTTATTTCTATAAATTATTTACCCTAATATAAAATGGTCTCTGTGAAAGCTTTTTCATGCTTAACAACATAATAAAGCTCTATTTGGATCAAATCATGACCAAATGGATTCAATTAGGTCCCTTTTATGTAGGGTTTAGGGTTTTCAAGCTTTAATGGTAGGATATATCTAGACTCTAGATTATACATGCCTTAGATTTGAATTGGACCTTTACCTTTATACCTTTTCATTTTCAAGCTCAAAAGATCTCATATTTTGTCTTTTTATACTTGTGTGGCATCTATGTGGCATTGGTTTGGGCCTTTCATGTCATTTTTCATAAATGCCTTTTGAGCACTAGCCATTGACATTTACAAATGCCTCTTTTATTTTGCTTCATTCGATCACAATCCTAGATTATCATGAGCCATTGATCATAATCCATGCCCTCACTTATGATTGGATCCTTTTCAACTAAACCTCGTAGTTCTGACACTTGGCATCTTTACATGTCTTCCCCATGCTTTTTATCTTATGTCAGTGCTTCATTGAATGAACATTGGCCAAGAAGTGATATTTCAAGCCTTTGAAAAGTCATGGGCACCTTTATGTCATTGGATCAAACTCAAGTGAAAAAGTATGAACCATCGTGTCATCCTATCAAGTATGCCTCAAATGTGATTTCACCACACATCAAGCTTACAGTCTCTTAGGGCCTCATTGAATAGTCTTTGAGGCTCTCACATCGTTGTATTACCCTCCAGTGATGAAGCATGAATTTTTGATCTATAGAGATGTCTAAACTTTAAGTTAGTACAGTATTAAAATGGGACTTAGGCTTAAATTCCTTAGGCTAAGGTTTATTACATGTTTATTAAGCTTGAAGCACACCTTAGGCTAAGGGATTTATGTCTAAATTTTCTAAAATATATAAAGGAGACCATGGCTAAATGTTTCAATCCAATGTTTACATTATGTTTAAATAAACACAATGTATGCATTAGTCTAAAATATTTATGCCAAAACTTATAAAATATGCTCAAAAGGATCAACATGACATAATGGTCTAATAACAATAGGATTTTATTGTATTTTCAAAACACATTAAAACCTATAGCTAGAAATCACTTGGTCTAAGTCCTACGTAAAAAAGATATCTTTTTAAAATAAGACGTAGTATAAGTCTATAGTTTAAGGTTCATGATATTTAAATAAAATGAAATAGGGACCCTCGAGTATATATTTAGACTAAGTTTTATTTTGCATATATTAAGACCATAAGACACTTTATATATTTTGTGGGTTGAGGATTTTTGATGTTTGAGCATCTTTCAAGAATTTCCCTTAGCTTGTAAAGAAATTTATGAGACTTCTAGCAAGATTTTGGAGTGTATTTTGATCCTAGATAGAATAATTCATTAGCTTAATTTTGACAGTCTTGTAGATGTTAAATATGTCCTCATGGATGTCAAATGATAGTCACATGAACATTAATTTTAAGCTAGTGAAGCTTCTAATTTTATGGGATTAAAATTGATGATAATGTAGATGTAAAATACATCCTCATGAATGCCAAATATGTCCTCACAGATGTCAAATAATGGTCATGTGAACATCAATTCTAAGCTCATCAAATTATAATGACCCAATGTGAGAGTGCCACTTGGCACCTTTATGGGACTTGCGAGGATCTTGGACTTGATTCGCTCCATTGGATCAAAATATATGATGTAGTGAGAGCCATAGGATGATGATCTAGGATCTTGCTCATGATTGGTTGCTTTATTTGTGTGGGACCCTTTGCTTGTAATCCTTGAATGTAAGGGTGCCATGTTTTGATCATTTTGGCCTTCTGTAGTCTCTTTAAGCTTTCAACTATGCTTCACTCCATCCAATCAGGTCCTCATGATGAAGTGATAACCATTGATTGTTATCCAAGAGCTTGAATGTGATTCATCTTAGGGGTTATGTGTATGACTTTATTAGTCTTTCTTCATGCTATCAAATTAGAATGCCATGATAAAGTACAGACCATCGGATCATCTAAGGTGCATTTTGTTTAAGTCAAATTTTGGGTTTTTCTCATTCTATTGGATTAGATATCATAATAAAGTTAGGGTCATTAGATACTATAAGACTCAAGGAGGTTAAATAAGGATCACAAAGATAAAAAGACTTAGGATAAGGTTTTAATACTAAGGTCTTAATTGTATTAATGTATATGTCAAGGCCTTATGATTAAAACTATAGACTAAGGTATAAACTAAAAGGGTCAATCTAACATAAAATTAGAATCGAGAAGCTAGAGTTTAGGCTAATGTGTTAAAACTAAGGTACTTTTAGTAGTAATAAATACAATGGGGCCTTAGGGTTAAAACATTAGGCTAAGTTAGGAAATATTATGAGGACCCTACAAGATAAATATTAGTTAGGCATACATAAGGGACTTTAAAGAGGGAAATAACAAAGGGGACTAAGGACATTAGATCAAGTATTATCCATGTTAAAAAACACAACTATGCTTAAAATATGAAATTTGCATTTAGTTCTAAAACTAGAATTTTAAAAGATTACCACCAATCGGTTCTCGCTAGTATTCAAATTCAAACTAAGGGTTTTGCCAAGGTTTTGGAAAATGAATTTCCTAGGAACAAACACCATAGAACCTGAAACTAAAAGCAATAAAGACCATTTATTAATATTATTATTCAAAATTAAATCAAAACAGAACTAATTAATCTTTCTTTTGATGAAGTGGATGATCTTCATATTCTATAAATGATCTTATCATGCCATATTTTATGTTTAATTCTCAGGGTTTCTCAAGGGTCCCAACTTTCAAAAATGGGGGGTATGTTGTCTCCAACAAGATGGGAATCACAATATTCCTAAAAAGATGAAGTAACATGTGGGTGGGAATCATAAGATGCCCCAAAGTCTAAATTAATGTGTAGATGGGCATCTCAAGATGCCCCAAAGGCTAAAAATAGGAAGAAAAGATAAGAAGATAAAAACACCACATATAGTGTCTAAATAGATTTAGGTTGTCCAAAAATATTCTAATAGGGGATTTCATGATTCTTGATGAAAGAGATAGATATTAAGGAAGAAATAAAGAGAATCAAGGATAGAGTCAACCAAATAGAGAACATATTTAGCTAGACAAAGAATAGGGTCGACTAACAAGAGGTAGGGTCAGCCTACAAATATCAAGTTGATTGTGCTGATAGAGTACTACTAAAATATAGGATGAGATGAGTATACAATCATATGGGTAGACTATGTACTAATGGAGAGGGGACATAATAGAGAGATAGGAATACACAGTCACCCAAGTCAACTATGTACTTTAGATATGAAGGTGAAAAACATAGCCTACAAGAGATTTTAGTGACCAAAATGACAATGTTTTGAAATAGGGTAAAAATTTTGCAAGATAGTTTGAAGTAGGAATAAAAGCAAAAATGCAAACAATTGGATCAATGTGATTGATCAAATTGGGGTACACAACACAAACCTTACACCAATGATGGCCAATACAAGTTTTGCAATACAAGACACAAATATAAAAGATTAATCAATCAATTAAAAAGTAAATTCTAACCAATTAGTCATCCACAGTGTTATTAGATCATTAGAAAGTTTAAAATAGGAAAGCTAGCTGAAATAGGGAAAATAAAAGTAGTATATAGTTGGTTTTAGGACATTTGGGCTCAAAGGGATTTGTATTGGTAATGAAAATGACTTGGTATTGGGGCCTACCCCCTCACTTAATAATATCACAGTCATAAGAGTGTCAAGTACTTTACCAAGATATACCATTAACCATGTATTTAAACTTGGCCAAAAAACCTAGTCGGCTTTCCCCCTTGGTGATGAAATCCAAGTATGTAAGCCTTAAAAAGAAAAATGTTTAAATTAATTTTGAATATTAAGTGATTTGGTAGTGTGTTCAAAATATTAAAATTGTTTAACTATAATAGTAATTTAAAAAACCACATATTTAGACTATGTGAGTTACTCTAAGCATACAAACAACTGAAAAGGAAATGTGAATTAATTACTAATAAATAGATGTTAATTTCTTGATTAAGAATAATATAGAGTTGGTTTAGTTGACATTATATACAAATAATACAAAATAGAGTTAGTTAGGTAACTACTATTCTATCGAATCAAGGTATTTAAGAACATAGTTGAATAGGTTGACTATGTCTCTTATATAGAAAGTAGACTATAGAGCTAAGTTGACCAAGTTGACCTAGTTAGCTATAGGGTTACAATTTTCAAGATTATTAACTTATGAAAAATAGAAATGAAGGGTGAATTAAAATGATAGAGAGAGATGAGAAAGTAACCTTGGTGGGATTGAATATGATTTAGATTACAAATTTTTATGTTTTAATGCTTAGTTGATTCTTTCTAAGCATTAAAACTATGTTACCTGGTTTGACCAAGTTCTACAAAACCCTGTATGCTGAAGAAGAATAATGAATAGGGTTGACTTATTAGATAGTGTTTATTGACCTATAGGTTGGTAGAATAAATTAGTAGATAGATTTGACCTATTTAATAGTGTATACTAATTTGGAATTGAAAGCGAATACTATGTCAAACTATTATATCTAATAACCTATAGTTAATGAAGAAATGCACAGATAAAACAAACTCATTTTGAGGTGACTATGTGTTAAACCTATAAATAGAAAGTTAGAACTATATATATTGGCTTGATATAGTACTAAAAACATGGAAAAATATAATAAAATGATAAAAATTATGTCATGAAAGAAAACCTACAAGGGTTAGATTCACATTGGGCTCGCCAAAATGTATGAAAAGGGAAATGCAACTAATGTATAAATCACTCCTATCTCAGAGAAGATAAATCCTAATTTCACTTTAGATTATTGATACATTATATATTTAGGGTCATGACCAAGATGGATCCATTAGACCTATCCAAGGGATCACTTACCATAATAATATCACTAGGAAATGTTCTAAACCCTCTAGTCAATCAAAACTATGCAATAACCCTAACTAGGTCCTATGTTTTCATATTCACTAAAGTAATAACAAGTAAAGTATAATCTATTGGTCACCATATCTTGTGGAATAAAATGGGATTAATAAAAATAAAATTAAACATGCATAAGAGAATCCTATTTAATCTATGTATAGGTAAGACCCTAATGCATGAAGAGAGCAATATATTCAAAATCCATTACTTATGATACTTATATCTACTAAAGAAAGGATAAAAGTTAGATATACTTACCTTGAATATGAACCCATAGAGACTCAATCTCTCCCTTGGCCAAATATGCTTCAGAAAAGATTGTTATGTTTTTTCAGTAAGAAAGGGCAAAGCATCTAAGAATTCTCCATAGGGCAAGATTCTTCTCCAAATAGAAGCCCTAATCTAAGAATCCTCAAGTAGAATGTTATAAGAGAAGACTGTAAAGAAGCAAAAATTAATGATTAACTCTTGATATCTCTAAGAAATGACATAATCAATGTCTTTATATAATTGAATTTTACCCTAGTCCTTTTCAAAAGTTTAGTTGACAGGGTCAACCCAATCAACTCTGTATCATTATTGAAAAAAATAAATTAGGTCAAGGTCTAGGTTAGTCATGGGCCAACCTAGACCCTAAATTATTTTTTTCAATTAGAGTATAGGGTTGATGGGACTTACAATGTATTTTAAACTATAAAAAAAGGATTTTGGGCTAGGGAAGGGCTAATGAAGGTAGACAATGACTAGAGGAGGGTGAAAAATAAGAGGCAAAACTTAGGGGAATATTTTTAGGATGTGTTTTTGTAGATAACAAGTGGTGATAGGGGATAAAAATACTACAAATCACTAATGGTCTACCCACGCATTTCCCAGTGCACCTTTTAAGACATGCACTCAGAGAGATTCAAACTTGATGGGTTCTTGAAAGATAGAAAGCATTAGTAATTGATAAGGTTTGAGAATATTATTTGCAAACACCTTATATATCTCATATTTTCATTTTTGGTTTCAAAACACATATGCACATTCAATAGAAGAATATGAAAATGTTGGATGAAAAATATTTAGAAAGTATGTTTATTGGATACAGTGAAGATTTGAAGGACTACCGACTCATGGATATTAAGACCAAGAAGTTAGATATTAGTAGAGATGTTTTAGTTGATGATAATTATGAGTATGACCACTCTCTACAAAATAATATTATATAATAATCATTCCTATAAACATTTCTAATTTTGATATTGGTAGTGAGGATAATGACAATGATGATGGTCAACCATGTCCTTTAGCTCCACCACCCACTAATATTGTTAAACATATTCCCAAGTGGTATGTAATTAAAATTTTAAATGAAAAATTAGATTGATTCCTAAACACTTCCACTTTAAGATCAAGTACTTATATCATGGCTCATGAAGAGGTTAGTTTATCCCTTACAATCACAATGCATAATAATTTGATCCCTTAATGGTTTGTGTAATACAAGAGTCAAAACCTTGTAAATAGGCCATGGATGTAGAGTATTAGTCATTAATAAAGAAAGATACATAACACCTTGTTGACCTTTCAATAGGGAATAATCCTATCAATTAAAAGTGGGAAACATTGAATAGTACAAGGAAAGACTTCTAGAAAAGGGATACATAAAAAATAAAGCATTGACTATGAGGAGATATTTTTCCCACAACCAAGATAAATATTATTAGAATGGTATTTGACATGGTTACTCTATATAAATGAAAACTCCATCAAATGGATGTAAGAAGTGTCTTCTTAAATGGAGATCTGAAAGAAGAATTCAAATGGGCCAACCAAAGGGTTTTTC
Source organism: Torreya grandis (assembly GCA_037957365.1). Classification (NCBI taxonomy): domain Eukaryota; kingdom Viridiplantae; phylum Streptophyta; class Pinopsida; order Cupressales; family Taxaceae; genus Torreya; species Torreya grandis. The sequence continues at coordinate 2,425,236 of JARHVA010000420.1, read as the reverse complement.
ACACCTGGTCAAGAATATAAGCTATGTTAACTCATCAAGTCACTATATGATCTCAAGTAGATTTCTCGAGCCTAGTATATTAAGACTAATTACCATCTCATTCAAAATGTATTCTAATAGATTCCATATGATCCAAACCTCTACCTCAAGGACCAAGGGAGAGGTTGTGATTCTAATTGTATATGTTGATAATATAGTCATCACAACCATCTTAGTGAAGATGATTGATGAAGCAAAGAATGATATGAAGTAATAATTTCACATGAGATATCTTGGGATATTGAAATATTATCTTAGTTTGGAGGTATAGTAGAAATGACATCACATATTTATGTATCAAAATAAATATGCCAAGACAATTCTTGAAAAAATCCTAATGATTTATTCTAGGCCTATTACAACACCCACGGGTACAAGAATTATGTTGTCTCATTTAAATCCATCACCACTAGTAAATGATAATTTGTATCATCATTTGATTTGGAGTCTCTTTTATTTGACTTACAGTAAGCTAGATATTAGCTATGTTGTCAATTATCTTTTAATATTCATGCAAGAACTAAAAATGAGTCATTAGAAATTAGAAAAGTGAATATTGAGATATATTTGAAGTAATTTAGAGCATGGCATATAGTAAAATAATAATGATAATTTATTCTTGATAGGATAAATAGATGCATATCATGTAGGCTTTATTGATGATAAGAAATCTACTATGGATTTTTTTTTGGTATCTAATCCTATCTCATGGGGGAGTAAGAAACAAAACATCATTTCACGATCTTTCACTGAGATATAATATCATCCAATAAGATGTTATGATTGAAAATTAATATGTATATGTCACATACTTCTAGGAGTATGAATACCATAGGTATAACTAAAGATTATATAATGTGATAATCAAGGTGTTTTTCAATTTGTTCACAATCCATTATTTCATGAGTGCACAAACCACATAAAAGTTCAAGTCCATTTCGTATTCAAGAATTTTCATAAACACAACATTTATCTCTAGTTTTTCCCCACTCAAAATTAATGTGAAAATATATTCAACATGTCACTTTCACATAAGATCTTGGAGGGATAAAAAATTCTCTCTTTTAATGTTAAGACTATGATGAACCAATGAGGGAATGTTAGAGTAATTTATTATATCATAGTACAAGTGTTAAGAATAACTAATTATATCATAGTATACATGTTGGTGAAAATATTAAATATATTAAGTGATGGTGAAAATATTAAATATACATCGGTAGAATAGTCACATGTGTCATCACATTTTATAACTATAACCATTAGTGTGTCTAATAAGAAAAGGAGATATAGATCTTTCTTTCGCTATATATAACTTCATCTCTATGAAATTTTGTTAACTATGTTGAATACAAGAAATTATATTGTTTCTATCAATGAAGGAAAGAGATCAAGTTGGGATAAGCCTTAACCTTTTTTCAATGTTAAAATAATAAATTAGATGATGAATATAATAAAATATTTTCTTCATCAAAGCCTCTAAAATATATTAAAAAAATGATGTAGTTCGTGAGGTACTCACCAATCCCATTAAGAGCTTAAGAATTGCCTCATTGAGGCTATTATGTGTCATAATCATAAAGGTGTGGAATTGGGTTTTAATAAGGCTTCTTTGGCCCATGGTAACCAGACTAAAAGTATAGTGAATATTTTGAGCAATGTCTCTTCCAAGAGACCCCCTATTGTTGTCATTAATTTACAAGCTCACAATGATGAAGATCCTTGGTTTACAGTGTTGCACATAGGTGTTGATCCCAAACCAAAGGAACAATAACCCAATTGGGCTAAGGAAGTGACATATTCTACCCAAAAATAGTGTGTGTGTTCACATGTTTTTCCAAACAATAATGATTTGATGTATATATGATATTCTTAGTCTCTCAGGTTGTTAAACCCCATTTGTTTTCTATAATGCCTTTTACTTAGAATGTGATTTCATACCACTAGTCATTTTAATCAAACATATATTATATTTTATCTAATAAAATATATTGCATTTTTCCTATTTAGAATAAATAAATTATACATTTAAAATGACCACTTTTATTTATTTTCAAAATATATATTTATCTCTTGAAACTCTCATTTCTTATATGTAATTTATCTCTCTCTAGGGTCACATTTCCATTAGCAACATAACAATAAGAGTAAAAAATATTATAAATATTTTATTGATGAAAAAAAAATTGTTTTCATAGTTCAAAACTCTGCATAATGTTTCAAAATATAAAATTGACAAATAATAAATTTGGATAATGTTTTGAAAATAACTCTAGCCAAACAATTATAATTATGGAGGTGAGATCCTAATCTCTAAAAATAAGTTAAGATCTTCAAGATGGAAATGGAGATGGTGCTAGTGTATTGGAATTTGAATACCCAAAATATAATGCAGGCATAAGATTCTCTACAATCACTATATTGGCAATACCATTTGGGTGATATTCATCCTAGAACATATATTTATTTATGTTTGAACATAAGTTTGCTACTAGAAATTAACTCAATGTTGGCTGATATCTTCTAATTATGCAATAGAGAGCATAAAAAACATTTAATCCTATACAATGTAATTGTCCATATGATCTCATATAAAAAATATTAAGTTAAATATTCCTAATTTTAAATCAAGTACTTCTGTCCTTACCATAATCTATAGGATTTTGTATAAGCTTATTAAAGAAAGATAAACCATCACCAAATCTAAAATGAGCTCTAAGGAGTTTGGAATTAAGATAATGTATAAGATTACTATCACCTCCATTAAAATTTATGGCCCATTGGTTGAGATTATCCTGACAACCACTATATTGGGTTTGCATATATTGTAGTGAAATGCAACCTATAGGTCATAGTCTGAATAAAATTAGTTTACATGTTCTAAAATTATGTAATACCTGCTAATCAATATAATTAATTCATATGAAAAACAAAATGCACATAATAATATATAACAATCTAAAACAAAAACTAAATTCAAGAATTAGATTTAATATTCTCTTATTTGGATATGGATTAAATAGTGAGATATAAAACATCAGAGAATATCTTTGTTACACAACTGATTCTAAAAACTAGCTACAATACTTTATGCATTTTTCTCATCGTCAATTGATGGTGAAATATCATGGTTATTAAATAATGTACAAAATCATCTAGAGAATATTTCCATGCATTAGTTGTGATTGGATGCAAATAATTTTTGATGTAATCATCACTTTTAATGGCAACTAGATACATAGAATCCATTTGAAGCTTTTATGTGTGCTCATAAATTTTGTTGGATAGTGTAGTCCTTTTACCTTGAAATATCTCTATTTTCCTATTTATTGCGAGTCTTTGTATCTACACATGTTTGCATAATGATTGATTAATAATTTTACAACTAACCTTTAATTCATTTAGAAATTACAACATAAATTATTATTATAAAGAGCCATCCTATTTCATTAATAATTCCTCCTCCTTAGGAAGCATAGTTGATGCCTTACTTTAGGAAAACAACCTCATTTATGGATGGAGCCATAGACACTATAGGGTCTGGTAATCCCAATTTCCTAACTACCTGACAATCAATGGAAACTAGTTATGACTATAAATTTAATTTAATAATTTTTAAAAATGGACTAAATAGTAAAATGTTAAAATACTACAAATTTTTTTATCAACCTCTAGAGGATTATCTAATCGATGTCTATATCATACTTGTCACCAAAAATGAAGTATGGTTGATGAAACTACTGCACATGTTTCCCCTTAAAATGTCTTCTTATTCCTTACTCAACATCTCCATATTATAGTGGGGGAATGTTATGAAACATGTTATCCATACTTACAATAGTTCTCAGATTATCCAAATCCATTGGAAGCATGTTAAGGGAAAATGTCTTCCACACTTGTAAAAAATTAAAATTTTGCCAAATATCATAGTGATATGATTCAAATACACATTTTTGGAAGCATTATATACATTGGTACCATTATTATACCCAGGATTTATCTTAAGACATATATGAGGTGAATATGCCATACAAAGGGAACATTAAATTACAAATTAAATTAGTTTTAGATTATAAATACTACTATGGATTGTTATCATACCCAAGATGGGATTTTAAGGACATTTATTGAGTGAATATAATGTAATAGTTGGTTCACCTTTTGATAAGATTGAGGTGATTAAATCAATCAATCTTACCAAGTTTATAAGTTAGAATTGACTAAATCATTTAACATCACTAAATTTATAAGATACATTGATTAAATCATCCAAACTCAATGGATATATATTGTGATTTGATTGTATCACTCACACTCACCAGGTTATAAGTATGATTGGGTTACATGATTGAGATAGGCTTAATTTCCATGTGGAAACTCACATTTTCACTAAGGTTTGGTGTATGTTATCCTCCAACATCTATATATATTTATGCACTTATAGGTTTCTAAATTGTCCTAATCTCAACTCCAAGGCTTTTTATGAAAGCATCTCTTCAAATAAAATTACCAAAAGGATAGATGGTTGCATCAATACACATGTGTAATCCTAACCTTTCTATATTTAATTTTGAGCATTTCAAATTCTTTCAATTTTAGAGTATATTTATTGATTATATATTGTAACATGCTATTGGTTGTAGACAAGCCACCAATAAATAACTCAATTTTGGATCACACAAAGGCATATACATACCCATGTATGCATTTATTTTCTTTTAAAATAGAAATTTAATTACTAGATTAAAGGGGGAATATAGAAACTAAATCTAAATTATATAAAATCTTAGTCTCATCTACTTGGAAAATACCTATCATGGATGTATGCTTCCATTTTAATACCTTCTCACTATCGAAAGGCTTGTGTTTTTTATATTTTTTTATGTTAAATTGATTATCTCTTAGTCTGACCATTGTTATTCTGAACACAAGGGATTTTATACCATGAAAATTTATTTAAACCTAATCATTATCCTTCTTTGACTTTTTTGGACCTATAACTATTTTATAGCTTCTGAGACACTTGTGTCCCAACTAGATGCCTGCATTAATGTAGATGTCCCTTTTCCAACTAAGTGTCTAGTGCTATAAAGTCATCCAATTTAAAAATGAAAAGTATCCAAAATGGTTGACCTAAGTGATTTAATGTGAGATATTTTAAAAATGGATTGGTATGTATAAGATCAACCCTTATTCATTCTTCAGCTATCAAATATTGAGAACTCATTACCAAGAAACACTCAATCATAAATCTAAGTGAAAAAACTTTCCATATTCATCCCTATTTCCATAGCATTTGTATGAGCAGTATCCCTAGAGGTCTAAAGTACTAAAGAAGCATCCCATGAGCTGTATTTTCTACATTAAAAGCCAAGTCATTATATGTGCTTGATTATCACAAATTTCATCCTTATGAACACATAATATAGCACATAGGGGAAAATTACATGAGTATGAGGCCCTATTCAAAGTATTATCCATGTAGGTAATACCTATTGATAGAGTGGTAATTGGGGTAGATTGACACCATGTGCCTACTAACCCATTTTTCACACAATCATTCAAAAGGTGAGGAAGTTAGCATTTGATCATTTGATGAAGAGAGACATCTTGTGTGCATTATCTATATACATTAGAAGAAAGACAACATAAAACCTAGAAGGATCCATTATGTCATATTTATATCTAGTCATTATTCTATATAATATGCCTATGTTTAGTTTAGACACCAACATCGACACAACTATCTGGATCTGATGAAATTGTTTGAGGCCATAAAATCTAAAATTATAGAATATTATGATTATTGTAGGATGTTGATTTAGTCCACTTATATCATGTTTTAATCTACATATATATATATATATATATGGATGATATTTTGTGATTATGTACAACCTTAGTCTTATACACTTGGCAAACTCAAAACCTCTATGTTTCTCTTGGTTCTACACATGCCTTACTTCTGTAAGCCTCACATCTACTCTATATTATGCCCCTTATCCTATCTCTTAGCTGCATTGTCCATATATTGATGACATAAGCATCCTATCTTACCCAGAATTCTTAAAATGTACTTATATTACACATCTATAAGTTTTGATCCTATACATATTTGACTACTCCATGGATACTAACATCCAAGATAGACAGTAGTGTCAAAATTACTATCATATCCTAACAAAGTGTTTGGTTCTCTAAAGTCATCTAATTTTTAAATGAAATTTATTACAATGGTTAACCTAAGTGCTTTCATAAGAGTTATCCCCCGAATAAAATTGGTATAAATATAATATCAACCCTCATTCATTCACTACTTACAACATACTGATCTAACCAATAAGAGCAATCAAGAAGCACTCAAGCTACTAAAATCATTCATATTTTGACCTATTTTGATATCAGTCAAAGGAACAACCTAGCTACAAGTTTAATATACTAAAGGAGAAATCATAAGGTCTTATTTACTAGGTTAAAAGCTATGTCACCATTGTACTTGCTTTACACATATTGCATGATTTATAAGCAAGCCAACACATAGGGGAAAAAACATGAGTCTAAGGCCCTCTTCTAGAGTATTGTATATGTATGCATTTCCTAATGATAGTGGGGTCAATAAAGGTTATCTCGACACCATGTGCCCACAAACATATTTTTACCCAAGGTCATATTGAAGATCAAAATCTAGAGTTTTTCCATTTCATAAAGATTGATAGTCCATGAACAAAATATGAATACACTAGAGTGAGGGTGAAGAAAAACCTAGGAGCATCCAAGTGGTCACATCTTATTTCACTAGATATTTCATAAAGGACACTAGCATTGAACATAAATAATAGTGTCAACATAACTGTCTAGGGCTGACACAATTTTCTAGAGAGTTGTAGGATCTAAATCTAGAATTTGATGATTGATCCAAAACCATCTTACTTTCTACTTTCATCCTATTACAAACCCATCATTGTGTTAGAATCATAATTGGCTAAGTAATTTGTCTTATGTCATTTCATTCATAGCTTAGTTATACATTCCATTAATAGCCTATTCTTAGCTTAATAAATTTGGTATATGTTTTATCTAAGTTTAGAATTTAACTGGCCAACTGTAGATCTGATATTAACCCTTGTACCCTATCATTTATATATCCTTACCCTTATCTACCCAAGTAGGATCCACATCCAAGTTAAGGTTAAATATTTGGTGAACCCAATTGTTGAGCATCATTGCTACAAAATCATTCTCTTGTAGATACTTATTTCTTGCCTTGTCCTAATTTTTTAAATCTTTTTATCTTTCATCATGGATGAAATTGATTGGTTTTATGATTATGACTATGAAACCCTTTAACAATATGTCGAAGTATGGATCAAAATCCATTACTCTTGAATTCTTCCAAGTGTTAAGGCAATCAATATCAAAGATTTAAATGGTGGTAGTTATTATCCCTCTACCCAAGTCCATGCTCCCATCCTTTCAAGACATGATTTGATCCATCCCAAGGAGGATCCCAGACATTTTACCCTGCCTTTTATACCAAAATTGGTTCTAGATAGAATAATGTACTTTCATTTGATCATGACAATTTCTATCGAATTGATAAGGAAATCATGGAGGTTTTGCAAATCATTAATAAAGGGGATGTTCTTTCAAGTTCATTAATCAAAACCCTTCATATTCCTACATCTATAGACAATATTCCCCTTATTAAGGGTGATGATCCTTTTTGGCCTTCATTTGATATATATATATATATATATATATATATATATATATATATATATATATATATATATATATATATATATTTTATAGGTAACCAAAACATTATGGCATCTTACCAAGTCATATTAAGCCATTAATAAAAAATAAGCATTATACACTTTAAGAACATTACAAACATAGAGTGCAAAAAAAATTTAGTATGACAATGGTGGATACATCACATTCTTAAGATATTTAAATCTCCTTAAGCAAAATATGACATCACTTTGGCCTTCAATATTTTCTCAAATATGGGTATCAAGGACAAGGATTGGGAAAACATGAGAAGGGTATTACTCATCATATAACTCTCAAGCATAATTAAAATAATCAAAGCTTGAGGTATGCAATAAAAATCATAGATCACCAATAACCTATCAATAAACTAAACACTATGGTGCACATGAATGGACATAAAATTAGGAACCAATGTTACAAATAATCCAAGAGAATCAAACAATCGAGCTCCCTTTGGTGATCCATCCTCATGGTATGACATAGGTAGATAAAAAATTAGTTCAATAAAAATTTAAAATCACCATCATTAATGAGCATATAGATGCTTGTCTTTCCATACCATCCTCTTCATTGAACACATTAGACAATTTATATGAGAACCAAGTTCTGTTAAGTCATATCCATTATGTAGAGTCTTATAAAAATGGTTCATAAAATTTTTACATATCACAACACAATAAGATAATACTAATACCATTTTATGCATCTTACTTCAATATAACATGATTTCTTTACCTTTTACTCAGTACAAACCGAGCAATTACCTTCTTCCTCAAGAAGGATTTCCATATTGTAACTACCATTGGATAATAGAACACAATGCAAGTCAATGTGAGTCTTTGAAGGATGAAATTTAAGAATAAAAACATGTGGGACAAATAATTTTTTTGTCCCCAAAACAAAACAAATCCAATATTTCACATTTTTATGAAGAAGACCAACCTTCAAACACACCTATATGTGGACATGTAATAGTTTTCACAATATTGATGGGTTATGCTATACATATATTATAATTAGCACAAAATGGGACTCACTTTTTAGTAGGATGTTTTTTGAACAAATGAGACATCATATGGATGAGATAAATAAATATCTAGACTCCCTTGGATACATTCTTCTACTTGTAGCATATGGACCAAATACTGTATATTGTGTGATATGGGTAAAAAAACCAAAGCCAAATTTCAATTTGTATCTAGGTTGGTCTTGTTTGGCCACTATGGAAGCAAAAATCAATATTAAAAACATGTGTCTTATATTTTAATTTCAAGATAGAAAAATACAGGTGTTATTTGATGGGTACAATGATAAATATGTGATAACAACATATGGAAAAAATTTACCAAAATGCATCACACCATGTGTTATGATAACTCATAAGACACGTTATCATATTAATAACAAAATTGAATTACTGGATAGTCATTTGCATTCCAATTGCGAAAATGTTATTTACATTCAATTTGGGAAAATGGATAGTTCTTTCATTTTCCACAAATATTTCTAAAAATACCAACAAAATAAAAGCATTCAAAATCCCAAAATCTTTTTTTTCATCACCTACATGCTCTATTGGCTCCTTGACATCCATGTGTTAGTTTCATGTTGATGGATGACATACTTAGTTACTCCTACATACACATTTATAGGCATACACAGACACATGATTATATACAATTATGGGTGTTAGGATTTCCCTCTACCAATGTTGCCATGATGTTGGGGGCATCCATATTCAATGATATTGATACACACAAGTTATATGATTTGATGATCACTCTACATTATCATTTTTGAGCTTACCTATGTACTTACACATGCCTATTATGCATGCTTATATCTTACATAGGATACTTTATATGCTATGTACTTGATGTTTTATACTAACACATTTATTATATGGGTCACTATGACATGTTTATGTTGGTTTTTTATGCTTTTCCTTTATACACTTCCTTGTGTGTTTTGCCTTTCTATTGTATTGCTTGTTTGAGAATTTGAATATGCTCTATTGTATGCGTCACATGTGCCTATGTATGCTTTCATTGACATTTCCATATGTCATTTCTCATTGTATGGACATTTGAATATATCATCCTTGTTTTATTGGACATTTGAATATGCCATTCCTTAATTTGTGTAAATTTGACAAAGTCATATCCATTTAATTTTATGGCATTTGAAAATTCCCCTTGTTTGTGGTCTCCTTAGAACATTGCCTTTTGATTGGTTTGGAGTGATCTTGTGCATGTTTGTTTTACTTGTTGATCTTGTACTATCATTATCTAGATGTTGCCATGATTTTTATCATGCATATTAAGCCTACAAGTGATCACATTAGTTATATGTGTTTCAATGTCATATTTACCCAAACATGTTCCTTCTACATACTTCATGGTGTTATGCCCTTAACCATTGGCATGCCAAGGGATATATGTAGACAAATTATGGATTGCATAACCCTTTCACATATTATTTTAAATTTGTCTATGCACTCATATGCTTATTAGGTCGGTCCATGGGTTGTCTATGGCCTTGGTAGACTATAAATAGGAGGTAGGATTAGTTGTTCATCATCATATCAGAGTATTCATTTCTTACTACAAGCATTTGAGAGGTTGCCCCCTCAAAGTGGCTTAGATATTATTAATAATTTTTGCTATATTTACATATCATTGTGATCTTTTTCTAATATTATGCTTATTCAGTGAAGTAATATCATTCCAAGTGGTATCAGAGATTTGATTTGGGCCATAATCACGTCAAAAACCCTATATCTTATAATTTGGATATATCTAAAAAAGTTGATAATTTATCTACAATTGTTTTACTAGAGCTAAGAAATAAATAAATTGATATTTTATTTAAATTGTAGATCATTTGGATCTATGTTTCAAAAGTTATTGCCATTTTATTGTTTTTCATAAATTCACTCCATAGCTCGTAAATTTTAGAATTTTTTAAATTTATTTACATTTTTGGAAAGATTGGAAAAAATTAGTTTGGGTTTGTTCTTTTAAATTTGTGATTTGAGGCTGACATATTAAAAAAAACTTATGGTCAAAGTTGGGTCAACATGGTAAAATAAGGTTCACCCATCGAGCCTTCTTATGGCTGGTCCTAACACTTGTGGGTGGGGGAAACGTGAAAAAAAACCCTAAAAATCCTTCAAGAGATGACATGGATTATAGAACCTCTAATATGATGTCTTTAGAGATTATTTATCAAATTCAATCGAATCTACATGGTCTGATGCAAAAGGATGTGCAAGTCCAAACTCAAATGTCATGAGAAATTAGTTATAGCATATCAATGCACAATTGGATACCATTTCATCTCATTTTCCATTCAATAACCCTCCACTTTTTCATTATGGTCTTCCTCCTCTCAACACTAACACTACCAATATGGGGGTGAAATTGATATTGCCAAAAGTGGACTTGTGCAAGTTTGACAATAAGGATCCACTCACTTGGATCACTAAAATTGGAAATCTATTTGATTTGAACCAAAATCCTATATCTCAAAACATGTTTGTGGCATCTTTGTATATAGACCCTGAGCCATTTATTTAGTATCACTGGTTGTGTACTCAAAAGAAGAAGACCGATGCTCTTGTTACATTGTTAGTATTCACCAATGTCTCACTATTGAGCTAATGTTTCTAAAAACTATTTCAGCCAGTTAGCCAAACTATGATAAATAGTAACAATGAAGGATTATATTCATCAATTTTAGAATCTATCCTTAGGTGTGGAAGACATCACTGAGGTCAATCTAATTGACCTTTTTCTAGGAGGACTAAATGATAGAATTCAATTGGAAGTTTGCATGTTTAACCCTACAACTGTATCTGAAGATATACCAAGAGCACACTTAGTAGATCTAATAGAGATGAACAAACATTGTCCTTTCACTACTATCTAGGAGTATACCTCCCCAAGTCCATCACTGCCTCAACTTACTAGATTAAAACCACAACAAATTAAGGAGAAGCATGCTAGAGGGTTGTGGTATGGCTATGGCAACAAATGGAACATAGGTAATTTGATGTGATGAAAACAAATTATTTTACATTGAAGGGCCCAACAAGGATGAAGAAGATGAGGAGGCATATGGTGAGGGTTTTGAAGGACCTAAGGTTGAAGCTGTAGATTCTCAAACTACTATCTCCTGCCATGCCCTTGGAGGCATTTCTACTCCTTAGAATCTTAAGGTGGTAGGTTTCCTTAATGAATAGAAGGTCACAGTGTAGATTTAATGAGGAAGTACACATAATTTCATCAACACCAAGTTGGCTTCTTGGTTGAATTATTTCATCTACCCAACCCCAACATTTTAGGTCATGATTGTAAATGGTGGTACAGTTAATTATTTTAGAAAATGTCATAGTATTAAGTTAGCAAAGGGGGACTATTTTCTAGATTCTCCTATGTTTGCTATTCATATGGGCATGATTAACATTGATTTAGGAGTACAATATCTCACCACATTAGACACTATTGAAATGAATTTCTAAGAATTGTTCATGCACTTTCATTCTGAAGGCAAACTAGTGGAGCCAAGGGGATTAAGAGGTAAATCTCCAAAAGTGGTTAGTTCACATCAGATGACCAAGATGATAAAAAAGGGTGCTAAAGGATTTTTGGTGTGATTATTTTCCATTTATGTTTAGAAAACTAAGGAGTTTTCCCATCCTAATCTAAAACAAATATTGGATGAAAATTTGATAATTATTGATCCTTAAATGGTCTTTCAAATATGCACTAAGTAGTTGTGGTGGAGAGTGATTATAGAGTATTTGATCAAATGGAAGAATCTACCTTCTGAAGATGCTACTTGGGAGGATGAAACCTACATGCAACATCTAATATTACTTCAATGTTGAGGACAACATTGTCTTGAAGGGGAGGGGCATGCTATGTTCTTATCCATTGGTATGTATAGATATATATGTAGCTGAATTATGGTTTACATAACCCTTTTACATATTATTTTACATTTATCTATGAATTCATATGCTTATTATGTCAGCCTATGGGTTTTTCACAGCCTTGGTAGACAATAAATAGGAGGTCAGGTTAGTTATTCATCATTATATCATAGTCTTAATTTCTTATTGCCCCTTGAAGTGGCTTATCTATTATTCATATTTTTTTCTATATTTCCATATCATTATGATTTACTGCTATTATTTTTCTTAGTTGGTGAAGTAATATCATTACACATTCTTACATCATAGATTTTATAGTTATGTTACCCTTTTGAGGTGAGGTAACTTATAGGTACTATTTATCCCTCACCTCAAAGAGGCGGGGGGGGGGGGAGGGGGGGGGGGGGGGGGGTGGTAGGGGGAGGGGGTGGGGGAAGGGGCATATTAGTGGGGGCATGTCATGGTGAAATGGATTCCACTTTTTTATAGTTCTTAGATTCAGTGGGAATATGATTTGGAAGCATGATATCCACACAAAAAATATATGGTATTTACATCAATTTGAAAATTCAATGGGGGCATGTCATATGGACATGGATTCCACACATTAACATTTTTATGTTTTAGTGGGGGCATGCTTTGGAAGCATATTCTCCACACTATTAAATACTTAACATCTCTAGTTTACAATGGTGGAATGTTTTGAAAACATGTCATTCACATTGGTACTTATATCAATTTCATATTTCTCTATATATAATGAAGGCATGCTTTGGAAGCATGCATTCCACACTTACACATTTATCTAATTTGGCCAAAGCACATAGTTATATGATTTAGATTGATAGTTATGGTAGAATTATATAAATAGTACCATTTTATACATAGTTTCAGCATGAGACATATCTAAGGTGCATATGATATACAACATGTGCCTAATATTTCAAAATTTAAATCAATTTTAGATTCTAAAACTATTACATCTAATGATACCCCACAGACTTTTACAAACTTTAGCAAGCCAATCTATTACAGTAGTTGGTTCAACCTTTGGTATAGTTGAGGTGATTAAATCACTCGCTATTACCAAGTTTTGAGGTTGGACTTGATCATCTAACCTCACCAGGTTATTTGTATCATTGTGTTTCATGTTTGAGATAATCTCAAATACCAGGTGGCAACTCACTTTTGCTTTAAAGTTGGGTGCATGTGACTTCAAATATCTCTCTCTATCTATCTCCTTGGATATATGAAATTTAAAAGTTTATCTATATTTATCCTAATCTCAGTTTCAGAGCCTTATAATGATACATTTTTTGAAAAATAATTTGCCAATAGGTAATGTTGTTACATCAACACACATGTGTACTCTTAAACCTTGCTCTTTCAATTTCAATCTATTTGGAGTACTTTTAACCCAAATTATGTGCACTACTTTTACACTATAACATGTTCTTAATTTTAGGTCAGTCCCCAGCAAAGCACTCAAATTAAATTCTGTCAAAGCACTCAAAATCAACTCAAGTAAAGATAAAGTGTCCATACATACCCTAGTACTTAGTCTTTTCCTTTAAACTAGAAATTTCATTACTAGATTGGGGGGAGAATCTAGATGATATTTTGTGATTATGTTTCACCTCAATATTATACACTTGTAAAATGCAACCCTGGTTATTCCTCTTAGTTCTACACATGCCTTACTTTTACAAGCCTTGCATGTACTCTATCTTGTACCCCTTGGCCAATCTTCAAGTCTAATCATATTTATATTAATGACACAGACATCTTATTTTTTCCATAATGCTTAAAATGTACTTATCTTACACCTCTACAAGTTATGATCCTATACCTATTTTGTTACTCTTTGGACACTAATGTCTAGGACAGATAGTAACATCAACATCACTATCCTATCTCGACGTAAGTGTCAAGTTCCCTAAAGTCATATAATTTTTAAATGAAACATATTACATTGGTTGGTCTAAGTGATTTAATGTGAATTATTCCCCAGATAGAATTAATATAAATATAATATCAACCCTCATTCATTCACTACGTATAACCTATCAATTAGACTAAAAAGAGCATGATAAGCACTCAAATGACCAAAATATTTCCTATTATACCCTATTATGATATCATTCAATGGAACAACCCAAATAAAGTTATAAAAATTACTAAAGGAGAATTCATAAGGTCTTATTTTCCAAGTTACAAGCTAGGTCACTATTGTACTTACTTTGCACACATTACATGATTCACACATAAGCCAACACATAAGGGAGAACTACATGAGTCTAAGGCCCAATTCTAGAGTATTGGCTATGTAGGTAGTGCCAAATGATAATAGGGCCATTACAGGTCAGCTCAACACCATGTGCCCACTAATACATTTCCCCCAAGGTCACATTGAAGATGAGAAACTAGGGTTTTGCCATTTAACAAGGAGTGACGGTCCATGACCCATATCTAAATCCACTAAAATGAAGGTCAATTAAAACCTAGAAGTATCTAGGTGGTCACATCCTATTTCACTAGGTATTATGTACAAGAGACTAACATCAAACACAAATAGTAGTGTTGACACAACCATCTAATGCTGACACAACTCTCTAGAGAGATAAAGGCACCAGATCTAGAATATAACATTTAATCCAGAATTATCTTCTCACTTGCTTTTAGTCTATTCCAAATTTAACACTATGTTAGCATGAACACTAGCTAAATACTTTGTTTAATGTCATTTTTATTCATAACTTAGTTTTACTTTCCATTAATAGCCTATTCTTAGCTTAATAAATGTCATATATGAGTTTAGCATTTAATTGGCCTACTATAGATATGATATTCACCCTTATGCCCTATCATATTTATATCCTTAACGCTATCTACCCAATTATGATCCATATTCAAATTAGGGTTAAATAAAATTAAATCAACTAAGTAATCTAGTTTTCAATTCACTATACCATCAACCAATAGTCTTACTTTATATTTTTAGAATATCTAATATTATAAATACAAAATATCATTTGTCTAAGTTTACAAATTATTTGGTATGCTATAAATCTATTTATCACCCTTGTGTTTATTTATTTCTATATTTTTAATCCTAAATACCCCTCATATTTATTTTTAGGGTTAAATGTTAGCTCCACCACCCAATAATATTGTTTAATGTGTGCCCAAGTGTTATAGAAGTATACTTTGAGATGCAAAATTGGATGAAGTCCTAGACACTTCCACTTTAGGATTGAGGACTCGTAGCATGGCTTGTGAAGAGGTGAAATTGGACCTTATAAGAAAATCACATAATCATTTGAGTCCTTGAAGGTTCCCATAATCCAAGATTCAAAACCTTGGAAAGAGGCTATGGATTTACAATATCAATCATTAATGAAGAAAAATACATGGCAGCGTGTTAACCTTCCAATAAGGGAGAAGCCTATCAATTATAAGTGGGTTTTTAAGACTGAGCAAAAAGTAGATGGTAACATTGACAATACAAAAAAAGACTTGTAGCAAAGGGATATATATAAAAAGAAGGCATTTAATATAAGGAGAATGTTTTCCCCACACCTAAGATAAATACTATTAGAATGGTGTTTTCTATGGGTACTTGGTTCAGATGAAAAGTCCATTAGATGAATGTAAAAAGTCCCTTCCTCAATGGATATCTTGAAGAACAAGTCAACATGAGATAACTAGAGGGTTTTGTCACATCTAGTCAAGAACATAAACTATGTAGACTCATCATGTCATTGTATAGTCTCAAATAGGTTCCATTCAATATTGTCGACCATCTCACTCAAAATGGATCTCAATGAAGTCCATTTGATCCAAACCTATACATTAAGGAGAAAGGGAGAGGTTGTGATTCTGATTGTATATGCCAATAATCTAGTCATCACTTACATCTTAGTGAAGATGATTGGTGCAACATAGAATGATCTTAAGCAATAATTTGACATAATAGATCTCGGTTTATTGCACTGTTGTCTTGGTTTGGAGGTATGGTATAAATGACATCACATATTTATGTCTTAAAATAAATATGTTGATACAATGCTTGATACAATTCCAATTATTGATATTAAGCTTATTGCAACACCCATGGAGACAAGTGTTTAACTATCTTGTTTAAATACATCACCACTAGTAAATTCTACTTTGTATCATCATTTGATTGAGTGTCTCTTTTACTTAATTCATAGTAGGCTAAATATTATCTATGTTGTCAGTTATCTTTCAATATTTATGCATGAACCAAAAATGAGTCACTAGAAAGCAAAAAAGTGAATATTGAGATATGTTAGAGGTACATTAGAGCATGTCCTAGAATAAAATAAGAATGATAAGTTCTTATTTATAGGATACATAGACATAGATCATGCAAGCTCTATTGATGATAGGGAATCCACATCTGGATTTGTTTTCTTTCTAAGATCTAGTCCTATCTCATTGGGGAGTAAGAAGTTGAACTTTGTTTCTCAATCTTTGATTGAGGTAAAATATTATGTAGTAGGAAGAGTTGTTTGTGAAGTAATATTTATATGTCACATACTTAGAGGAGTGGGAGTACCATAGGTACACTTGAAGATTATGTATTACAACAATCAAGGTGTTTTGCAGCTTGTTCATAATGCATTATTTCATGAGTGCACAAAGCACATCAAGGTTCAAGTCCATTTTGTATACAAACATGTTCAACAACACAATATTTATCTCTAATTTTTTCACACTCACGATTTATATGCATATATCTTTAGCAAGTCACTTGCACATGAGAAATTGGAAGAATTCAAAAGTTATCTCTCTTGTACTCTTAAGACTATGATGAATCAAGGGGGGAATGTTAGAATAATTAATTAGATCATAGTCTAAATAAGTGTTGAAAAAAATATTAAATGTAATAAGTGATGACGAGATTATTAAATGTGAACCTATAGGATAACCACATGTGTCTCCACATTTTGTAAATGTCACCATTAGTGTGGCCAAAAAGAAAAGGAGGGACATCTCTTGTTTTAACTATACATACCTTCATTTCTATGAACTTTTGTTAATTTTGATGAATACAACCAATTATATAGATGAAATTTTGTTAATTATGTTGAATACAAACAATTATATGTTTGCTATCCTGGAAGGAAAAAGATCAAGTTGGGCTAAGCCTTAACCCTTTTTCAATGTTAAATACCAAATCAGAAGATGAAGGATAATAAAGTAGGGGTTGATCCCATGCCAAGGAACAACAACTTAATTGGGCTAAACAAGTGACATATTCCACCAAAAAATCATTTGTTCACACATTCCATCAAAAAATTATGATTTGGTATATATATGATATTCTTTGTACTCTCTCGGGTTGTTAAACTTCACTTATTTTCTATTATACATTTTTTTTAAAATTGAAGCCCTGCTTTTACATGGATTAGATGTACATAATGTTTCTTCGACTTAATGCCAAGAACTACGGAGTATCCATTCTGCGAAATTCGCCCATGATACAATCTCAGCCACATCCCTTTCTTTGGTATCTCCTAAAATTTGTACCTTATAGATTGTTACACCATTATCTTCACCGTTGAACTCCAACCCACTTAATGCTATAATACTTTTTACTCATAATATACTTTCAAATGACTAACCATTTTAATCAAACAGACATTAAATTTTATCTAAAAAAAATATATCACATTTTTTCTATTTAAAATAAATAAACTATATATTTAAAACAAAAATTCCAATTTTATGTATTTTAAAAATATATATTTTCTCTCTCGACACTCCCGTTTCTTATGTGTAATCTTTGCCTTTTTAACTGGAACAAATATCCTAAATAATTTATCGACGCAAACGCATAATTTTTATTTTAATATTTCAAAACTTCGCATAATGTTTCAAAATATAAAATCAACAAATAATAAATTCGGATAATATTTTGAAAAACTCCCTAGCCAAACAGTTGTAATTATGGAGGTCAGTTCATAATCTCTGAAAATAAGTGAATTATTTCAAGATGGCAATGGAGATGGTGCTGGTGCAGTGGAATTTGAATGCCCAAAATATAAGGTAGGCATAAGATTCTCTGCAATCACAACATTGGCAGCATCAGTGGGGTGATATTCATCCCAGAACACATATTTGCTTCTGTCTGAACACAGGCTAGCTGTTGGCAAGCAACTCAGGGTTGGTCGATATCTTCCTATGGTGCAACAGGGAGCATCAGAAACATTGAATCCTGCACATTGTAATTACCCATATGAGCTCATCTCAAAATGATTAAATGAAATCTTCCTGCTTTTAAATCAAGTGCTTCTTTCCTTACCATAACGTCTAGGATTCTGTATAAGCTTGGTGAAGAAAGCTAAACCATCGCCAAATCTGAAACTAGCTCCGGGGAGTTTGGAATTAAGATCATCGATAAGCTTACTGGCACCTCCATTAAATTTGATGGCCCACTGGTTGAGATTATCTTGACAACCGCCATCTTGGGTTTGCATCCGTTGCAGTGGAATGCAGCCCAGAGGTCCCAATCCGAAGAAAAGTAGCTTACGGGCTCCCAAACTATGTAATACCTGCCAATCAATATGATATGAGAAACAAAATGCACTTAATAATCTTAAACAATCCAAAACAAAAACTAGATTCAAAGTATTATAGTTTTAATTTTCTGAAGGTGGATTCAGTAGTGAGATCTAAAACGTTCGATAATACTTTTGTTACGCCGTCAATTCTAAAAACTAGCTATGCAATTTTTTCTCACTGTCAATTGATGGCGCAATGTCGAGATTAAATAATCTGCAAAATCGTCTGGAGAATATTTCCATGCATCGGCTGCAATGGGAAGCAAATAATTGTTGATGTAATCATTGCTTCCAATGGCGACTAGATACACAGAATCCCTTAGAAACTTTTCCGTGCGTTCCTCGCCAATTTTCTTGGCTAGTGTAGTCCTTGTGCCTTGAAACATCTCTATTTGCCTGCTGAGTGAGAGTCTCTGTATCTGCACATGTATACATAAGGACTGATTAATAATTTTACAACTAACCTTTAATTCATTTAGGAATTCTATGAGAAATTATTATTACAAAGAGCCATCCTGTTTCGTTAAGAATTCCTCCTCCTCCTGAAGCATAGTTGACGCCTTGCTTCAGAACAACATCCTCGTCTGTGGATGGATCCATATACGCTGCAGGGACCGGTAATCCCAATTTCTCAGCTGCATGACATTCAATGGAAACTAGTTACGATTATAAATTTGATGCAATACTTCTAAAAAATGGATTTAAGAGCATAATGTTAAAAGACTGCAGAATTTTTGATCGACTTTTAGAGGATGGTAGTCTGAGAGTATTGAGAAATTTACCAACAATATCCGAGATGGTTCGACCATTGGTGAATCTTCCAGTGGGCATTCCATTGCCGTAGTCGATGCCATAATATGGATAATTGGCTTTCGCTAAAGCCTTTGAGAAATAATTGTTATTTCCAATGTCTGATAAAGAATCCCCGAATATAAAAGAGACGCTCTTGATCTCCTCTCCTCTGACACAGATCATCACCACCATTAAGAAGAGAATGCATACTCCTCCATCCATTGCCATTGCCATTGCGAACCTCTGTTTGTATGTGTAGGCCTGCGATTCCTTATCGGTATATAGTGCTTGGCTTGGTGTTTACGTATACGGATGCAACCCATTTGATGACCAAATATAATACTTGTCGATAACCAAATCATTGTAAATGACCCCATTTGATTACCTGCCGTACCTGCTTCTGCATCACGTTTCATCGCTGCAGCCAACAATTAGTTGATGGTATGCAGTTAAACAAGCTAACAATAATAAGTTGGTCTTTTGACCCAGTCAATATACCCCTAGTGATTGTTATCTTCAATCACAGTCAATCCATAGCGACCACTACTTCCCAAGGGAATTGAAAATCTTTTAAGAAGCATTCTCGATATTCTATAGAAATTGTTTTGATATGTGGTTCGCAGGCAGCTTTTCTCCCCAGGTATGATAGAACAAAACGTCCAATAAGGTTCAACAATAATGGAGGATCTACTTCCATCGCCTAGCTTCAAGTAAAAAAAAATGATGGGGAAGATAGACAATTATAATTCATTAAGCATATTATTTTAAAAATGTGAAAAAATAGGAGAGGAAAGACCCATTTTAAGGTTCAGAATGGCTGGATTTTTTTTATTTTTTTATTTTTTTATTTTTAATTTTAATATATATATATATATTTTATTTTATTTTTTTGGAAAACAAATTCTTCATCATAAAATTAATTATTTAATTTTTAATTAATTAGTTTAAAAAATTATTATAAAAATAAAAAATATATAAATATGAATTCATTCCTATTAATGAAACATGTTTTTTTTATTGAAATAATCTTAGTATAAGTTTTGCAAGATATAAATAAACTATCTATTAATACATGTTTCTTCCTAATTTTGTAAAGTGAGACAATCCTATCTCCTTATTTAATGGTAACAATATTTTAACCATGCGATGCTAAATTCATTTATTTTTATTATTAGAAAATTTCAATATGACTATTATTAATTAAATAATAATATACAAAAGGTTACATTGTAAAATAATCAGTTGATATGCATAGAAGAAAACACTGTCTTAAAACATGAGAACAAAAAAACTACGATTTTCACATATCAACATCAGATAATTTACGGAAACCACACAATATTACAAGTATCTCATGCACATAAAAGAAACTTGAGCACAAGGCACCACCCTAGAAAGAAGAGGTGGAGAATCATCCTTGGATAGTAGAGTGGTTGAAGAAGAAGGTTATGCAAAGGGAGGATCCGAAGCCACCCAACCATCCACGGGGTCTAAAGGAGCTAAATAAAAAATATCCCATCCATTAAGAGGTTGCACCATAGTGCCAGAAGGGTCAACTGGTGATCCCTATTGAGAAGGACCAACACCATCTTTTCCACATGGCAGTGGTGATCTGCATTCCCCCCTCTAAACATGGTGGTGGTGATCTCCATTACTCCGCCTTCCCCCGTGCGCCCCCCGCCCCCCCCCGTCGAGGGGGAGTGGTGAACTGATTGCAACTACAAGACCGACTTCGATGGTATCTGGGTGTTGGAGCTAGTGGACCCTGTAGCAAATAGTCTAGGGGAGTGTGACTCATGATACAAGAGCACTCCCCTAGTGATCAATCAACTCTTGTTATTATTTGACCTTTGTGGTAACTTTCTGTGCTTGGACTTGAATCTATCTATAGGTTGAAGATACAAAAACATTGTCATTAATAGAGAAATGATAAGAAGATTCGTCGTTGTTAAACAAAACAAAATTTCTAGCTTTCCATAATTGATATAGAATAACTATTTTGAATAAATTCCATAAAATAAAAAAATAGCTAATTCGCAGAATCCCCAATGACAGCGAAGTGCCATGAGAAAGGCTTAGGATGATAGGCTTAAATAGACTGTGTATCTACTACCAGGCAGATTGGGATTTAGAACATGTCCAAAATGTGTGCTTGAAAGGCTCAGGTCTACTATAGGTCAAACATTTATGTTGAACAATTCTATGGTGAGAAAGACGATCCCCAAGCAGAAGGTCTTGATGTACTAAACACCAAAGGAAATGGGCTAGTGTGGGATCAATCTTGGCCTTCCAAATTCTATCAAGTCAAGCAATCCATGTCTTTGGTGAGGATTTAAGGTTCCAACACCTATTGATCTTTCCAAGATGAAAAGGGGCTCATCCCTTGATAAAAGAGGCCTGGGAAATAGTTTTTGATGTGAGTATCATAGTTACACCTCTAATATTTCCACCATGAGTGTGGAGGTTGAAGACCCTACTTGTGGATCATAACATCAAGTATGAACTTCTGAATGCCAAAGAAAACTTAGTAAGTCAAAATTACTTAGATTGAATTTCATTTTTAGCATAGGCTAGGGAACCTAGTTACGAGTACAAACCAAATACTTTATAGTTTGAATCCTTTTTTTTTTTAAACCTCAAGGATTTTGTACCAGACAATTTTACCAATAAAAGAATAGTATTGGTCATGATGGGAGACCACCAAATATTGTGCTCATTGAAGTAAATACCACTACAAAAGCCATCACCAACCCATATTAAATGAGACTTAACAATGCCAATAATTTTTCAAATGCCTTTGGCCACAAAAGGGCCTTGAATTTCAATTGGAGTAGTTATGATTAGAAGAGTATAGAAACTAATGTTAATTAAATGGGTTTATATTAATGAGATCTGAATGATATATAATGATTTCCTAGGAGTCAATACCTTCAATGGCTCTGACTAAATATTTGGTACATAAAATAATGTTCTGTTTGTAGATGTCAATAATTATCATACCTCTTTTATCATGAAGAAGATAAAAAATATACTAGACAACTCTATGGAACCTTTGCATTTGCTTGGTATTAGACTAAAGAAACTCTGATAATTTTACCAACTTATCATAAAAAACTTTAGAGGAGGTTTAATAGAAAGAATAATAAACATGAATAAAAATTGAAATTTTAGTGCACCCCTGAAACTTCTCCACAAAAAAGGGGATTTGATGACCCAATACTCCACATTTTTCTCTATTGTATTTATAACATATTAGTAGAAATCTATAAAAAAAAAACTATCAAAACTAAATAATATACCCAAAAATTTGAATTTCTCTCCTTTATGAATCCATTTCTACCTATACTAGAGCAACCAATTTAACATGGACATCTTACTTTTTCTAACACATCAACTTTTACTCCAGTGTGAAATCGACCTAGAAGCTATGGAAAAACTATCTTAACACTACATAACTTCCTTGAATTCATTTATTTTTAAATAAAACATTTTATATTTTAATTTCCCCTCGCCTCCCTACATCATGGGAGAGGGGTCCTGCCCTCATTGATTGGATGTAAGATATTATTTTACAAGCAAGAAGGGACAAGCCTTTTTAGCTAGTGATTTTTAAAGTCATACCTCATATAAGTGAATATAAGTATTTCGTTAGTGATTTTAGTTGGGCCAATGCCATTTTAGATGATCCAATCTTTTTGAGAAAGTAATGAAAGATAAAATTAACAAGTTTATATGTCATTTGTCAACAAGTGACCTTGTAGCATGTTTGATAACAATGAAAAAATGAAAAGATCCAATTAATAAATAACAAGTGTTGAGTAGCAACATGAGTACTTGCCCCATGGTAAAAGAATTTGGACTTGTGATAAATATGAACCATGTTTACAGTGTTGTTAAGGGTTTCTTAGAAAATTAAAATAAATAAACCCATTTTATTGGTTGGAGGTCATACATACTATTAATTGTTTAGCGACAATTAGAAAATACATAAACTATTAATACTTTCGAGTGGACATTCCAAAATGCTTCTATTTTTTACCAACAATGAATTTCTATTGGATGTCAATAAAAATAGGTCAAAATAATTTCTTTTGGCAAAAACAATGGTACCAAATAGGTAGTAGTAATGCAGAACTTGCCAATGTTCAATGTTTATAGGATTTTGAACTAAAAGAACAAAAATAAGCTCTTTAATTATTTATAGCAATAAGGATGACATTCAAAGGTTATTCAATGTTTTAAATTTGTTTAGGATGACCTCTTCAATTTAGATTTTAGAGCTCTACATTGATGAGCCTTTAGTTATCTCTGTCACACTGTCGATCTCCATGGATCTAGGTAGGAATTTGATTTTGTTTACATTTATTACTAATTTTGATCAGTGATTCACCCATTGGGCTATAGGGGTCACCCTATTTTAAATTAATGTAACCTCTCTCTCTACATTTATAGATTGAATCAAAGATATAGTGAGTGAAAGTAACCTTGGCATCAAAACAAGTGAGAAAATTTATCACAAAATTCTTTCAGGAGGTAATGCTGCTAATTTTAACTCTCCATTACCTAATGTTGTTTTGGATATGCTTGAATTTGACAAAGCCTATCATTTTCCTTGAAAAATTTACGTTGATTTCTTATTTTGTGGATCAAGTCCCCCATGAGAGTCTTTTGAAACAATGGGTTCACAATCACTGGCAAGGCCATGGAGTGAAACTGAAAGGAGTCCAAAATCTTACTATACTAAGGGATTTTTTTATTTCATTTCTCCGACCCTAAACATTGAAAAAACATTGTCAACCATGGTCCTTGGTTTATTCATAACACTTTGGTTGTTTTTTCTCATTAGACTCAAGACTTTCATGTTTTAGAACAAGCAAAGTTGAAAATCCCCAGTTGGGTTGAGTTTCCTGGCTTACCTATCCCATTATGGGTTTTTATTGATCAAATCATAAAACCCAACAGGTGTTTCATATGCCATGAGTAGACCAAGTTACTTATGTCTTGTTCCCAAAAGAGGGTTTGTATAGAATTGGATTTATCTTGGGACTTGAAAGACTCCATTCACATTCAAATTGGGACTAAAACATTTTCTCATCAGGTTCTATATATCAATCTGCTAAATACTTACTTTTGATGCTAGTCCTTGGACCACATGATCCAGGAATGTCCTTTGATGGTGCATGTGCCTTATTTTTCTCAAGAAAAGGGTATACTTGAGGCTAAAACTTATCATGATAATAATGATGGTTGGACCATAGTCACCAACAAAAAAAATAACTCATCAAAAGGTGGTGATAGGTCACTGGCTTCTTCATATAGATTTTTTGTGAACAATCATGCCTTGGCATCTACTAGAAAATCTATTTTGCCTAATAAATCCGTACCTCCACTTGTGTATACACCATAATCAGCGTCTACTCTAGTTGAGGCACCACCTTTAGTTCCACTATCACAACCCTCTCTTAGGGTGAACATCTCAAAGGAAGAATGAATTTTGGTCACCTTAGATCACAAGTCAATTTGATAACATTCCATAAGTCCATCTCCTTCTCTTGAGGAGGAATTTATGGCTCATAAGAGACAACCATTTAAAATGAGATATTACATGCCAAACAATTTGATGTATAATTGATTTGCTATGCTTAAAGATATCACAAAGGAAAATGATATGCACCTCGATGGTTCCCAATGATAGTTTACTCTTAGAATGTTTGGGGCCTTACTAATCCTCCACTTAAGTATGGATTCATGAAAAGTTGACAGCATTTTAGTAGTATGAAAATTATGTATTTGCAAGAGGTCAATATTTCTAGTTTTCTCCTACAAAATGTAACACGAATAATTTAGCCTTAGGCTATTTGTCAGGCTACTATGAATGAAGTTTGTTGTGTCAGGGTTGTCACTTTATTGGCTCTAGAGCTTTCTCAA
Organism: Torreya grandis; assembly: GCA_037957365.1. Taxonomy (NCBI): domain Eukaryota; kingdom Viridiplantae; phylum Streptophyta; class Pinopsida; order Cupressales; family Taxaceae; genus Torreya; species Torreya grandis. The sequence goes on along the minus strand of JARHVA010000420.1, from coordinate 2,399,172 downwards.
AACATTATTTCCTGGGGTTCAGACCCCACCTATCAATTTATTTGGACCCTTTTTTATTTTTTTAATCACATCATTGGGCTTGCTAACTTATACACCTCTAATGATGATGTGGAGTGGGGTTTACTTTAGATATGATAGTTGACTCACTTATTGATGCACACTGGTTCCTCTGTGGTGATTTAAACATGGTGAAAGCCATTGAGGACAAGGAAGGTTGCCTTCCCATACGTTGGTGTGTTGTTGAATGAGAGCCTTGGTTCTATATGAAAAAAATTAGGGTGTTTGATCCCAATCATCATCAGAGGAAAAACTCAAATACCCCTAGTTTACTTGGTTAAATTTTTGACAAGGAGAAGATAAGGTGCTTTAGTGGCTATACCAAACTTTGGTAACTGAACAAGATCTCTTTTTTTTCCCTGGTGCATAACTGACCAGTGTTGGTCATGCCCAATATTTTTTTATTAAATCAACACCCTATTTGGTTCAATATTGAGTGGTCCACACCTCAAGTGAATCATGTCTCGACTTAATTTTATCTCAATACTACTCATCTTAATCATAAAAGAATAGTAAGGTGTATAATCAAAATATGTAACCCAGTTCCATAGACAAAGGGGTACATTAGATGGATTCATTAGTGGGTGGATGCTCTAGCTCATACTACTAACTTTTTTTGTATTTATGGTAAACAAGCTACCTCTTTCTAGTGTCATTTGCATAATGATACAAACCATGAATACCTCTAGGTTTCATAGGAGTTGAAACTGTCTCCTTTTAATGTTTAAATTTAAATGCAAGTAGCCCATTAGTGTCACAAGCTTCAAATGGAGGAGACTCACAAAGCCAAAGAATATTATTAGAGAGTTCATATGCACTGGTTGAAAATAGGAGACAAAGTCTCGAAGGATTTCTTTACCCTTCTCCATTCCATAAGGGTTGTTGATAAAATTAAAGTTGTCAAGGAAGGCAATGCTCAGCTTACCAAAATTCTTAACATTATACAAGTTTTTTTTCATCACTATCGTGGAGTCTTTATATCCTAGGCCACCTTTCCAAAATGAGAAGCAACTCTCAATCAATGTCTTCAAGTTGTTCCTTGCAAAGTTTACAATTCCTAAGGGATTGCATGTGATAGGCCTTTGTCTCTTAGTGATCACCATGAGGTAGTTAAGTAGATGGTGGTTGATAAAGACCAAGGGATTAATGGTTTTTCATGAAAATTTTATTAGGCTCTTTGGGATACTATAGGTTCTAATCTTCATAAGGTGTATTCTAAAGCTGTTTTATCTAATTCTTTGAGACTTCTTATAAACTAGGGTAATATTAAGTTTATTCCCAAAGCTGGTGACCCTCGAATTATTACCAATTGGAGAATTCATATTAATTTTCTCAATGTCTCATATAATATTATTACTAAGGCCTTAGTCCTTAGGTTAAAATAAATTCTTCCTTTGATTATTAAAAGTGAGCAAACTAGCTTTATTCAACACAAATCTATTATGGATAATGCCATTAATATCTATGAAAGAATGTAATGGGATCAATTTTCCATTAAAAAAGAACTATTTTTTAAAATTGATTTTGAAAAGTCTTATGTTTGTATTGAGTGTCCCTTTATTCTATCCATGTTATAAGCCCTTAGATTTGGCTCCAAATTTGTTCACATGGTCAA